>JAANBC010000140.1:0-50927 GCA_014621405.1 Stylonectria norvegica
GGGCTTGGTGCTGCCCATGAGGTCTGGGTCGGATTTCTCGAGCTCGCGCGTCAGCCAGTTGGTGTAGGCGGCGAAGATGGTACAGGTTTGCATGAGCTTGGAGTGGATCTGGCGGGGTTAACAAAGATGACAAGGGGGGTGGATAAAAGGGGGAAAGGGGTTGGCGTACCCTTAACAGTTTACTATTCGTGAGCATGCACTCCTTGAGACAGGTATCCAGGAAATCAACGTGATCTTGCATCAACTCGTCGACGGTACGCATAAAGCCGCTCGAGTTAGTTCCGGCATCGCCATCTTTGGTCTTGAGGCGCGACATGAACTTGGTCCAGTTGGGCTCGATGACCTCGGCGGTGCAGAAGTAAAGCAGCTGTTGGACGAAGACGAGCATGCGAGCGCGAAGGGTCCAGACGCGACGCTTCCAGATCTCGAGACTGCGGACGGCGCCCTTGTGGCCCCAGCTGATGCCGCGAGTCTGCGTCTGCCAGGTGGTGGAGAGCTGGGACTCGAGGTAGCGCAGCGAGAGGAGGTAGCGGAAGAGAGCCTGGTAGCGCCAGACGGTCTTGCGAGAGATGACGAGCGAGACGGGGAAGGGGACCGAGTAGTCGAGCTGAAGCGACGTGAAGCCCACGGCGTTCTTGTCGTTGTCGATAGGCTGGTTCGCCAGCGGCTGCAGGGCCTCGCCTTGCTCGATGCCCGTGATGTTGACGACGCGCTGCAGCGACTTTGTGAGGGTGATCTCGTTCATCTCCACCTTGACGTCCTCCTTGAAGGGGTCCAGCGAGACAATACTGCCGGGCTGTCGAAGAACCAGGTCCAGCAATGATTGCAGCTTGCCCGTATTGACCGACTTGACAGGCTTGCGCAGCTCGGACGCGCCCAGCTCGAGGAAGTAGGAGAAGTAGTCGGACGGATCGAGGAAGAAGTAGTGCTTCAGGGACCGCAGACGCGCCGGCAAGGCGTGCGTCGTGAGGAGCAGCCGCATCAGCGACTCGTTGGCATGGGCGTAAGCGTTGTTGACGTTCTCGAGGAAGCGGCTGTCGTCGAACGAAGCTGGCACGTCCTTGACGACTTTGCTGACGTCGACGCCGCCGCACTCACGCACGACGTTCAGGTATTTGCCGGCCAGCAGGACCTTGGCCTTGACACTCTCGAGCTGTGGCGGGACGTCGTGGTCTCGGATGGTATATCTCCTCTCCCAGTACTCGTCGGTATAGTCCTGTTCGAGCCTCTCGCGCCGGATGCTCTTCTGCTCTTTGACCAAGAACTCGGCATGAGGGTCATGAATGCCTCCGTGATGGAGCCACTCGTTCAGCATAACCATGTATGGTCGGCTAGCGTCCCGTAACAGGGAGGTCAGTAGTGCTCGAGCTGCTGGATCGCCCGACATTGACTCCAGCCGCTTCGTTATGAGGCCGAGGACGACGCCCCCCTTGCAGATCTTCTTGCCTGTCATGTTGCCTGGCACAAGCTCGCCACCATCTCTCAGGTTTTCGAGGATATTTTCAAAGTCGTCAGCACTATCTTCCGACTCGTCACTCTCCTCGTCGTCCAGCAAGGCGTTGCGCTTGAGGAGTTCATGGGCAAGCGAGTACAGCTGAAGCATCATCTGGCTGGTCGAAAGAGTATGGATGTTGAGCACATGCACCGTGAAGGTATCGCTGGTAAGAAACTGTGTCTCGAGCTGCGCTATCATGACCAGGTAGTCCTGCAAGAACTTGCGTATCGAGGCGCAGAGGGCGTGGTTGACAGCACCGAACTCCTCGCGACTCTGGACATCGACGAAAGCCTCCAGGGCTATGTAGTAAGTAGCCATCTTCAGCATGGACAGCGTCAGGTCGTGCAGGCTGGGGTCGAGGCCAGGTAGAATCCTGAACGTCGGCCCTGACAGCCTGTCTCTCTCCTCGGCAGGGTTATATCCCTTTGCGAACCGGATGTATTGCCCCTCGTAGCCCATGAAGACAAAAAGTAGGTCTTCGACGATGGCCGCCTCCTGTATCTCCAGGCTCAGCTCGCTCAGTGGAGGCGGTTGAGGTGCCTGGGGCACGGTTGAAGCCAGCGGAGGGATAGATACTCGAGAGGCCAGGGGCGCCGATGTATGTGGTAGTAGGGTGACTTCGGGGTTCCATGGTGCTTCGACGGGAGTCAGCACTCTGACATCTCTGTATCTCCGATCTGGCGTCTTGTATACATACCTTGAGGTGTCTCGGCCCTCTGCTCCTTTGGCCGCACTTCAGGCGCCTTGTTTCTGGGTGCCTCGGCCGCTCTCTTCTCCGCAGGGACGCTCCGTCTCTGGGGTCTATCTGGGCTCGTGGCCCGCGGCACCAATCTTTCGAGATGGGCCTCAAATGTACGCTCCGTCACCCTGCGCTCCTCGTGGCGGCGCTCCTCCACCGCGCGGCTCGCTGGCCTACTCGCTGGCCTCGGGTTTCCCGAAGCGCTTCTCTTATGTGGCCCGGTTCCATGTTGCCCTCCCGGCGCTGGCTGCGGCGACGGTCCCTTGTTCGCATCTGGTCGCGCGTTCCTGAAGCTGCCCTGGCCGGTTGCGCGGGGCGGTCGCTCGTCGTTGTATCCGTTGGCTCGACTCGATGCTCTTGCTGCACCGGATGACATGTTGGGCGGCTACATCTGAAGAAGTCTTGGTCCGAAAGCTTTAGTCCAAAGGCGTAGAGTTGTTGGACTATTTGAGTGTCGTCGGGGAGGTTTCGAGTTGTTGATGTGCTGTAAGTGTGCCCCAATCGCGCGGTCTGGCGACGTGGGGTCGACGGGAGGGACGTGGGCGCGACGTGCCGGAACAATTCACTTTGCAGGTGAACGCGACTAAAGTGGTTGGGCTTCCGGCATCTCACACGAAGTGCCAATTCCAAGCTTTAAGGTCACAGACAAACTCCAGGATTAGTCGAAAAGTCAATCCAAATCAACGGGCTATTTAAAGTCCAAGACGATCTCTTCTCGTTCACCTTGAAGTTAGAGAGCTGGATACACAGGACACCCAGCCCAATACGGACTAGACCCAGCGTTAGCTTTCTTACAGCCATTAAGCTCCATAACGACAGCTGGCGCCAAGTTACAGGGCCTTGACCACTGGCACAAGCTCCCCCGGGCCCCCATGCGGCTACGTAGGCGCTGTGCTTGCCTAGCACCCAGCAACCCAATGGACCAACCGCACCTCCACTAACATTTTGGGGGAGCTCGTCACGCTTCAGCCTTCCCACGTCTCATCTACAACCCGATATCTACAACCCAGCCGCAACCAACTCCACGCCTCTCCCACCACAGCTTTCGCCCTCTTCCCCAGCCTCTCCGGCCGTCAACCACCACAAGAACCCGCCAAGATGTTCATGGCAAGATCCGAATACGGTGCGCTTTCCCCTCTCCTCCCCGCCGCCGCCCGCCAGAAGCTTCCCTCCCGCTGACCATGACCCTCCGCGCACCGCAGACCGGGGGATCAACACCTTCTCCCCCGAAGGCCGCCTCTTCCAGGTCGAATACTCGCTCGAGGCCATCAAGCTCGGGTCCACGGCCATCGGCGTCGCCACGTCCGAGGGTGTGATCCTGGGCGTGGAGAAGCGCGTTACGTCGACGCTGCTCGAGACGTCGTCGGTCGAGAAGATTGTCGAGATCGACCGCCACATCGGCTGCGCCATGTCCGGCCTGCAGGCCGATGCCCGCTCCATGGTCGAGCACGCCCGTGTCGAGAGCCAGAACCACGCCTTCAACTACAACGAGCCCCTGCGCGTCGAGAGCTGCACCCAGGCCATCTGCGACCTGGCCCTGCGCTTCGGCGAGGGCGCCGACGGCGAGGAGACCATCATGAGCAGGCCCTTTGGCGTTGCCCTCTTGATTGCTGGCTTCGACGAGGACGGCCCCCAGCTGTTCCACGCCGAGCCCAGCGGCACCTTCTACCGATACGACGCCAAGGCCATTGGATCCGGTTCCGAGGGTGCCCAGGCGGAGCTACAGAACGAGTACCACAAGGTATGTCTCCCCCTCCCGCTTCGACTGCGAGTTCCACCCGATGTTCCCAACGCTGACTGAAACCGCTTCTGCTAGTCCCTGACCCTCATCGACGCCGAGACGCTGGTCTTGAAGACGCTGAAGCAAGTGATGGAGGAGAAGCTAGACTCCAAGAACGTGCAGCTGGCAAGCGTAACCAAGGACAAGGGTTTCAGAATATACACGGACGAGGAGATGGCCGCTGTCGTGGAGCGACTGCCGGCAAACTGAGGATCACAAGGTCAAGTCGCGCGACAATAGAGAGGATTTCGAGAGAGATGTGGTCCACCTCGCCGTGGATAGACGTAGACGATGCGCATGTCCCAGCAGGGCCGCAATTATGTATCATTAATGTAAGGTACTGACTGACTGACTGACTTTGACCACGACGGCGCTGGACTTCGAAAGCTCCTTTTAATCCGCCTACTATTGTAGTACCTAGTTCTGCGTACTTGTGCGTGAATGTCTAGGATATCCAAACCATGATGCTTATACCCCAGAGTTGCGATCGTGGACTCATGACGCATTATAAATCTTATCTTTTACATGGATTGTCCTCCTCCTCGCTGTCTCAACCAGGATCAATCCTTTAGCTCCAACACTTCCAAATCATGTTCCACGCCCAACAGTCCGAGGGCATAATAAGCCCGATCGGACTTGACGAGAACGATCCGCTGCTCCTCGCTAGGAACTTCCTCGTGGATCTTGCGGTCGATGCGCCGGGGATTCTGCCACACCGACGTGGGCACGCTGGTGCCCGAGTCCGGGGCGCGCATGTACGGCGGCCCGCGGCCCATCTGCGCCGCCTTGATCCAGCCCGACTCGCAGCCGTCGGCAATTTGTTTCGCGGATTGCCAGCCTGTGAGGCGGGAGATATCGTGCATGCGGCGGACGAGCCAGTGGCGCTGAGAGTCGTCTTGATACTGGTGAGAGGGCGTTGGTCAGTTATCTGGAGTGGTCTCGAGAGGATGAAGCAGAAGGGAGGGGGGGATATATACCTGGACTGCTGCTACGAACAGACAGAAACAGCTCTCGATAAAGGCAGCGCTCACTAAGGTGCTGATTTCTTGAGCTTGGGAGCAATCGTCCGAAAGGCCGGCGGCGATACGCCCGATCTGGTTTGCATACTCTGCCGTCTGACGGGCCGAGAGGCCAGCGGCTTGCATGGCGGCCGGGGGCATGGAGGGATGTGTGCGGTGAAGATGGATCATGCCCATATAATAGTTCATCCAGATTCCCGCCACCGAAAAGGTGCGATACTGCAGGGTCATTCCGAAGGGGGACTCCCTCCTGTCCGAATACTCGGGTCGGAGAGGCTGGAACTCGAGGCCGAGGTTGCTCTTGAAGGCCTCGAACGCGAGACGAATGCCTTCCCAGTCGTCCATGGCAGCTTTCAGGCCGACCTCCGGGTCCGGGTCATCGTAGCCGTCACTCTGCGGAGAAGTATCGCGCGGTGGGCTGAAGCCCATGGGAACCTGGGCTTTGCCGTGTGTAGGAAGCATCCCCGGGAATGGAGGGGGCGAGCCGGCTCCTTGGGGCGCAGTCTTTCCGCGGCCTGCTCTACTCTTTCGCGATAAGTCTTTGGAGGAAAAGTTTGCGAGTCGCCCAAGCAATAGCATTAGGTGGTCGTATGTGCCATAACTTAAGGGGTTGGTCAGTCAAATTTGTAATTTATATCTCAGGCAACATTCATGTACTGACATTGCTTCTAGCTTCGAGATAGGTGCCCGAGGCGGGCATTGAGTCCATAGGTCGTATTCCATACTGCAGCAGTTAGCATCGAGGCTGTCAAACTGTTGTAGCGGGTTTAGAGACTTACAATAACCTTGTCCCTCCAAGTATACCCTGATACACGTCCATTTTACAATACCACCAGTATAGATCTCGCAGGTTCTCAAATTGCTCGATATCCCGGTCAGTTGTGAAGTTGGTTGTTAGATCGATTGATTGGTCTTCTGCGAGTCCATACTGCTCCGGCACGACGTCCTGACCCGCGATTATGCTTAGCAGGTGGTAGTTGAGCTCGCTGAGCTCACTTCGAGGATTCAGATTGAAACCGGGGAAGAAGGATCTGAGTTGATCTTGTTCCTCGGCGTCCTTCCGCCGTTGCTTATATCGCTTGACCGGCAAGCACTGGCGCGTCATTTCAAGTAGGGGGATCTCGCGAAACAAAATCCTCGCTCCAAACAGGTGGTTACACCATTTGCTATGATCTGACGACCAGACTTCAAAGTATGCCAAAAGAAGAGTCGCGGCAAGTGTTGGAGGTTGCGTTCGTCTGAGCGGCGCCCTCACGTTCTTGGCTATCCTGCGAATAGCCAGATGATAGTGCTTCATGGCTGCGGTAGCCGGAATCTTTTGGAGTTTGGCGATCTGTAAGCTCGCCAAGGCAAGCATAGCATGAAGAAGTCCCGGGTGATTGAAGGAGATGACTGGGAAAGTGTCTTGGGGGAGGTTAGTTCAGGGCCAGAAACGAGACAAAAAAGAAGGGGACTTACAGGTCCATAGATTGCTCGGTCCTCTAGAGTTTACGTCAAACTGATCATCGTCTCCGTGGTCAAATGGGTGTCGTTCATACAGTGACATGCTCGGGCCGGTGACCTTTATGAAATGCATGAATATTGCCAAGACCCTCGGATCCTTGAGTTCTGATATTTGCGCGGATGCTGTGTATTCCATAAGCACATCGGATCGTGCAAAGGTCGAAAAGGCTCGGAGCTGAGTGCCGTTTGTGTCCCACGATCCATTGAACTGCTGCACCATTGGCCCAAGGAGCTCTCGAGGATCTCGAGTTTCGTCATCCGATTCACCCATGGAGGCGTCGTCGTCGGGAAGGTCATACTCCCATGTCTCTGGCAGACCTTCAGGGGGTTCCTCTGGCTCTGTGTCTACAATTCCTGGCGGCCGGGGAAGGGGTCTGGGTCCTGCGTAGTCGTGACTGCTACTGCTCTGCCCGGCAGTAGGCAAGGTAAACATATGCTGCCGAGGCGGGTGTTGAGCACGCAAGTATCCTGGTATTGGGGCATTTGGCGGTGGCTGTGGCGGTCCAAGTCCATGTCCATGTCCATGTCCATGTCCATGGGCGGCGGATGGTGGATGTGGACGTGTATGTGTATGTGGATGTGAATATGGAGGATGGGCGGCTGGGTTCTGTGGGTTCTGGTTGAAGTTGTAAGGCGCAGAACCGGAAGGCATCGACGGCTGGTGTTGTCCATGGCTGAAGTGGCCGAAATGGAGGCTCTGAGGAGGAGGTGCTTGGTAGACATAGGAGGGTGGTTTAGGAGCAATTATGGGCAAGGGGCCCTGCGAAGGTTTGCCCTGCAAGTGGTTGACGAGATGCGAGGAACCAGACGCAGAAGAATAGAGGGCTGGGCCGTAGGGACCCCCTTGGATGGCGCCCATGGGATCTTTGAAGACGACGCGTTGGCTGTATCCCTCGCATTGGCGCTTCGACTTGATGCAGTTGTTGCAGATGGGCCTGGCCTCATCGCACTTGATGCGTCTCTTGCGACAAGCTTTGAAGCGGGAGGTTAGAATACATTTGGTGGTTGAAGAGTAGAACAACTACTCGGTGAAGAGCAGAAGAACTGGGAGTACCAGTACTAAGGTAGGGCTCACTCACTGAGGCATCCGGTCTTGGTCCTCTTCCTAGTATTCGCCTTTTTGCGATTCGGATCGTCCTTGCCATCGTCGTCCTGCTGTGACGAGTCTCGCTGTGATTGTGATTGCGACGGCGCGGCGGCCTCGGATGCCACATCGGGGTCTTCCATGCTTGCCTAAGTCGGTTGTTCTGCAGCCAGCGCAGCCAGATTTGCTCCGTGATGGCTTCTATATCTGCGCAGGTCTTTGCAGAAACGGGTGGGTTTACATGGTGTTGAAACGTCGAAGCTGGTTCCAGTGGGATAGCTTGCTCGAGGCAGAGCTTGCGACGCGCGAGAATGGGAGCGTGCAGCAAACTTGGGGGGGGGGTCGGGGAGGGAGAGAGAGTGAGAGGTGAGGCTATTGGCGGGCAACGTGACGGAGGACGTGAAGGACTCAATGGAGAGCAGAAAGGGCAGCGAGAAGGGCGGCGGCAGTAGCGGGAACCCTGGAGGCGTTTAGAGAACTCGACGGAGAGGACGAGAGAGGTTGGGCGAGAACGTGAAGGGCGTGGAGAGCGTGAAAGCGTAAGAGAGAGGAGGGCTTCGGCGGGACAGAGACAGAGACAGGGACTGAAGCAGAGACAGCGACAGAGACAGCGACAGAGACAGACAGGCTTTGAAAGCAGTGCGAGCAATGGTGGCCTTGCGCGCCAATACTACCTTGGCTACTAGTAGTATTGATACCGCAGATGGCAGCTCGTAGCTCGCACTTCAGCAGTAGTGACAGGGTCGAGGACGCTACCTGACCTTGCCTACATGTGCAGACGGTACATGCGGCGGATGCGGATGCGGGAGAGGGACCAAGAGAATCGGGATCGAGGACAGGAGAAGTGTTCGTACTTGGATGGAGTACCAAGTAGGTATTCGTACTAACTGACCTTGGACTCGAGTCCCGGCCACGGAGGCGGCGGGTGGAACTGGAGCCTGAACTGGAACTGCTGGTCGGGCTCTGCAATAGATGCCGAAGGGGGTTCAGTTTGAGGTTCAGATCCCATCAACGTTGTCTAAATGGTACGGATACAAACTACATGTACTAAAGTTAAGGATTTAGGGAAGCTTTATGTTCCTGAAGGAACTGAAACATGGCTGTGTAACTCGACAGGTGCGGCGGTTTACCCATTTGCAAGGCAGTAGGCCCGATGGCGCCGGCGAACGGTTCGCGTCAGCAGTAAATACTGTCCAGGTATGGATTGTCACTGTGTTATTGACCTGTAGAAGAAAATGGCCGAGGACTAAAGACAATTGCAGTATTTAGAGCGTGCACACCTCATGTGTGTTCCCGTACTGTGTCTATGTACATGTAGGTACGCTGCAACTCAATGCTGCAGCAACTCCACCACTACCACTAGCGGCTTTTGGGGGGGTGTTCTTCAACGGCCGGCCGGGGCTGTAATCGACGACGGATTGGGTTCCATTGATGGACGGGCCGGGGGAGCTTGGGGGAGTACCCGTACCGTGTGCCAGATGCCAGCATAGACGGAACCTAATAAGGACCTTTATTAATGGAGTACTCAGTTCGTAGTTAGGTACAGTAACTTGATTGAAGGCAGGTGCCGGCCCGGGGCAATCAACGGCCCGGCAGCCAGCCAGCCGGTGAGTGACTGCTTGTTAGTTGAGGCATCCATGCCTCCATGGATGACGCCGGCGGCGCAACATCTCAAGATTGGATCCGATCCCGTCAGCATTCGGCAGTGGAGGTGCTTACGGTACTTGATAAGGTAGTATCTAAGGTACATACATGTACATGTCTGAACACAGATTGGAGATCGCAATCCCTCCAATCCAAGTCCGCGGACCGTGTTCCCCGTGGCCCGCGAACCATGGACGGGGCAACGGCTTGGAAAGCGGGCGGGAGAGTAAACAGCGGACAGCGGCGTTTAGCAACACGCGACGTACAAGGAATCAACATTATCTATTCCCTTATTGAGTATCATGTAGCCGGCAAACAGCCATGGAACCATTGCATCCATGGATCTTGAGACGGCAGGCGGGGGGACCCAGCTGATGATCTTTCACGGTTACACTAGCCATTCAACCTCAAGGCATGGGCCATAACCCACCATGTAAGTCCGTCCGTCCATCAACTCCCAAATATTTGAACATCAATATCAATGTCAAATGTCAATATCAATGTCCGAGAAATCCCTACTGGTAATGAGTACTTTCGCATCAGTTCCGCCGTTTCATGTACAGTACAGCAAGTACAGTCTAGACTCCCTTTGACACAATGCATCCAACGCCCAATGCCCGAGGTTCAAGGCACATGTATCCTGCAACCTCTACATTACAATAGAAGCCCGAGATGCCCGAGGACGCAAGGAAACAAAGCAAACCCTTCACCAAATCAAGCCATCAAACCAATGACCACGTGGGTTGAACCTTCATCGCCGACCTCCCCCAAAGGATCCCCGAAGACGCAAGGAGCAAGCAAACCCTCAGCCAAATCGAGATAAAAGACCGATCACCACGTGGTCCCAACCTTCATCACCGCTCTTCGCCCCAACTACCAACAACTAGGAACCAACTACCAACAACTAGGAACCAACTACCAACAACCAACTACAACCAGGCCGTGTTAACTTATACACATCGCTATTGGGGGCTAGCCAACTGAGCAAGATGCCTCTCTCGTCTCTCGAGACGCTGCCTCAGGCACTCCGTCGGCCGAGGTGCACAACAGCCAAAGGCCTCCAAGCCAGGCCTCTGCCCCCCTCCCCCGAAGCCTCACCACCATCTCGTTTCCTTCAATACGAGCGCGGCATATTTAGAAAACCCTCACCGACAGATTTCGTGCTTGTTTCCCCCCTCCCCGGTCGGAGCTGCCGAATCGTGACTCCATCTCACCGGTCTGGTTTGTTGTTGTGAACGTCAGTACGAAATACTCGAGTCGGAACCGCAGCTTTCACCACCATCACCAACACCAGCATCGAGGCCAGCATCACATCACAAAAAAACAAAACCTCAGCCTGCATTGCATCTCCCTTCCATCTCCATCTCATCTTCGCACCGTCCGCACACCCCCCTCTTCTTCCCCCCCCAAGCCCCGCAAGATGAGCCCGCTGCGGCGGGTTTCTGTACGCCCGCATCCGGTCCCAAACCCACGCACCTTGGCACCCTTGCCCTCTGGACGAGAGGCTTGACGGCCGCGGCCAGCCATGGATCCTGTGTAACACAAACAATGCACAGTGTCGCGCAAGCCTCGTCTCTTGTTCGTGCCCGGCGTGCTTTGCGGTTGGGATGCATGCCATGTCTCTCGCCCAGAGGCGCACCGCAGACACAGCCCTTGCGCGACCGACTCGTCTGCTGGAGTGGGGGGAGCAGAGCAAAGGAGGCTGTCTGTGGCCCACGCTCTAATCGCGAATCTCTGCCTCATCGCCAGGCTCTATGAGTCTATTAGGAGAGTGGTATTAGTGCATTTCCCTCAGACCATGAGCATGGCAGTTGACCTGCCTGCGCACCGTGGGCCGTATCCATTATGCCATGACGAGTCGAGCATGCAGCCCCAATGTTGGGGCGTAGATTCCTTACCGTCATCGCCGGGAGGCGTACCCCCCTGGCATCCGGCCGCCCAGTCGTTGTCTTTCACCGTGGCTGCAAAGACAAGTCTCAGAATCGTCCAGGGATGGGGCTGCCTGTGGACTGGTGTCTGGGCCCCGTCCCAAGTTGCACAGGCGTCTCTAGATGCTGTCGTAACGATGGGGGAGCCTGGGAGGCCTGCGGATGCAAGATCTCTCGCCCATTCGCCGTGCTACGGCTCTACCAGCTCTGGCCCTGCAAAAGAGAGATCCATAGCGGCTTTCCAAGCAGGCTACGAAGATGGACCGTCTCGGTCGAGCCAATCGCACGAGTCTATCAAGTCGGCTTCCGCCTTGTCAACTGCTTTGTCTTACTGACATGAAGAGACGACGAAAAGACAGGCCTATGTCTTTGGAGTGGCATGCCGCCGCGATTGGGCACACTGCCGGTGGTCTGTATGTTTGAGAAAATAAGTTTCAGACTTAGGTGAGCTTGAAGAAGGCCTTGACTCTCTCTCTCGAGTGAAGCTGTGAAACTGAAGAATGTTTGGGCACTACTTATCAAATCCCTACCAAATAACAGTACCTAGGTTAGAAAGCCTGGCTATGTTAACTTACCTACCCGAGTGGGACTCGTCCTGGATGCAAAACTTAAACAAGAAGCCTCGGGATGATGAGTCTGCTGTTAGACGTTTGACTATGATGAGTATGCGCCCAGTATCGACGCAGTAAATAATGACGTTGAGCCGATGCTTGTAGATTTCTGATCCGCAACAGGCTTCCAGTACACGATGTCTGCCGGAGCAATCAAGCCCAGGAACACTAAAGGGGCAATGTCAACTTCAAGTCCCAGACGCAACAGGAAGACTTACAGCGTACTTTCTGCTTCCATTCGACGCCATAGTACATATCCAAAAGTTACCTCAAGGGAGGACGTCGAACCCGTTGATTAGGGCCTGCTTGTTGCGCTTTTCTTGCCCAATAAAGCCGCATTTTTCTATGAGCAAGCTGGAACTCTCCCAACGCCGTTCAAGGCAACGAACACTGCTTTGGACCGCTAATTGGTCCCGCGGAATAAGAGTCAAAGGTTATTCGAACAATGAGCCAGTCTAAGAAAGCCTTCCCTCAGCGGCACTTCGATATCTACCATGGTAGCTAAGGCCAGGGGGGGGAGACTCAGGGTCGTCAACGACCCAAAATCTTAGCACAAGCCTTCTCGAAATTAGCCCTGTCCCCCATCAGGCGCACCTCGATGCCGTTGCGCAGCGGCACCAGCCAAGGGAAAGCGGCTCAACAGGAAGTTCGTGTCCCATGACCCATCCCCCCCCCCGATTACCTGCGTCTATCACCTCCCGTCTCCCTCCACCCTTGCTCCTCCCGATACCTGCGACAGCATCAATCTGCATGTACCCGCCTCAGCAACATAAGAGTCATGAACATAAGACCATGACCAGGGATCCAGGCCGTGCAACCAGTTCCCGGCCTATCATTCTCGGGGCAAAGAAACAGTAAGAACTCGGCATTCACTCCGCGGCCAAGACGGCCGCCGACAACCCAAGGATAACAACATTGCCAAGCCCCCCATGACCATAGTCGACGGCTGTGCTAAGAGTTTGAGAAGCTGCAACCTAGTTGCTTGATTTGATACCCAGGGTACACAACCGTGGGGGCGTTCGGCGGACGCACTTGATGCCGAGGACTTAGCACGCTGGGCAGGCGTATAAGGGGTTCTCCAAGCCGTCCGCCATGCATCTCTCAGAGTCCCGGCTACGGCTCACGAACTCGCCAGGTTCGGTGCTTGCGGCTAATAGCATGGTTGCTCAAAGGTTCCAAGCTGGCTCACTTGACTGTTGTAGCCCTGGGTCATCTGCAGCGGTAGATTGTCCCAAGACACTTGGGATATCAGCGAGCAAGATGAAACAGATAGCACAGTTGAATAAATACAGCAAGCAAGTACCCACCAACTGTACTCCGTTCAATGATGGGCGAGATCGAGTGCCTCCAACCTTCGAGGTCCGAAGACTTGCGGTCCCCCAAAACATGGAAAGCCTTGAAGCAGGCGAGCAGGCAAAGTAACACTTCAGCCGAGTACAGAGCGTTTCCTGCCACTATACCTGTGCTTTGAAATATACCTTTTTGTCCACACTGAGCCTAGGAATGTCATTGATTAATCTTATATCTCTGCATGTGAGTCGCGCAAAGTACAGTTGTAGAAATCTTGACGAAGCGGCATTCTTTGTGAGTTGCAGACTTGCAGGTAATTATGGTCGTATGGAGTTTAACCACTTCCCGGCGCACAGACCATGTTCATATTTTAACCCATGTCGGATCTTATCGATAACAACAAGAAAAAAAAGAACCACCATCCATCGTCAGAACCTCCAAGCAGGCGGGCGTCCAAGCAACAATCACACATTCACAATCCCAGCCCCGCCGATATGTTTGCCGTTCCCGGATGGTCCGTAGCAGCGGACGGCCTCAAGGCCGAGAAGCAGACTCTGCCCAATCCCCCCGGCACAAAAACCAGGAAGCGCAAGCGAGCGGGTGCCCCTCCCGTCGCGGACAAGGTCACGGCCTCCAACGTGGCCGATCTCTATGAGACGGTCATCGAGGGCAGGAAAGCCGTAGCTCCCCAGTCCGAGAAGGCTGCCAAGCGGCAGAAGAAGTTGGCGGCCAAGAAGGCCGCCGCCAAGTTCGAGGCGAGTGAGGCGGAAGCGAAGAGTGTGAAGGAGGGTGAGGAGACGGATGGTGAGAAGCCGGATGAGAAGGACGGTGAGGAGGATGGCGAGTCTCAGCCAAAGCCCAAGAAGGAGAAGAAGACCAAGAGGACCAAGAGCCAAGGCGACGATGCCACCACGGATGCCACAGCAAAACCCGCCGCAGCGTCCAAAAGCGAAGCCATCCCCAAACCCACCACCACCACTCCCCCCGCCCCCAAGCTCACCCCTCTTCAAGCCTCGATGCGCGAGAAGCTCGTCTCGGCGCGCTTCCGCCACCTCAACGAGACGCTCTACACGCGGCCGTCCAAGGAGGCCTACCAGCTCTTCGCCGACTCGCCCGAGATGTTCGACGAGTACCACGAGGGCTTCCGCCGCCAGGTCAAGGTCTGGCCCGAGAACCCCGTCGACAGCTTCCTCACCGACATCCGCGCCCGCGGCAAGGTGCGCGCCCCGTCGGCCAAGCTCAAGCCCAATGCCGCGCAGATGCCGCTCTTCAAGACGGTCCTGCCGCGCACTAACCAGGAGTGCACCATCGCCGACCTGGGCTGCGGCGACGCCCGCCTTGCCGAGGCCTTGAAGCCCGATGCCAAGAAGATGCGCGTCACGGTCAAGAGCTTCGACCTGCAAAGCCCCAGCCAGCTCGTCATCAAGGCCGACATTGCGAACCTACCGCTGCCCGACGGGTCTGTCAACGTGGCCGTCTTCTGCCTCGCCCTCATGGGAACCAACTGGGTCGACTTCGTCGAGGAGGCGTACCGCATCCTGCACTGGAAGGGCGAGCTTTGGGTCGCCGAGATCAAGAGCCGCTTCGGCCCCGTGCGGGCCAAGAACGCGCCCGTCACCCACAGCGTCGGCAACCGGAAGAAGGTGGTAGCCAAGAAGGGCGCGGCGGCCAAGGAAGACGACGGGGCTCACGACGAGGACCTGGCCGTGGAGGTGGACGGCATGGAGGACCGGAGGCGGGAGACGGACGTGTCGGCCTTTATCGACGTGCTCAAGACGAGGGGGTTCGTGCCGTACGGGGATCGCGAGGCGATTGACCTCACCAACAAGATGTTCGTCAAGATGAGGTTCATCAAGATGGCCCAGCCGTCAAAGGGCAAGGGGTACAGGCCGGAGATGATGGCTTCGCGGGGCCGGAGACCCATCGTCCGGACGATAGATCACGCGAACGAGAAGCCGGAGATGAACGAGGCTGCCGTGTTGAAGCCATGCGTCTACAAACAACGGTAGCGGACGTAGGACAGCGAGCACTTGCATATAGTATTTGAAACATATACCCGCCCATTAACAATTTGAGCTCGCGTATGATTTCATCAACGATCTTGCTGTTTGTCATGCTAGCCAGTAGAGAAGCAAAACTGCAACCATTTCCTGTGCGTCCCTGTTATATCCTGCCTCCCTTCTCTACCAGCCCCCCAGTAGAATATCCTCCCTCTACCTACCCAACCCAACCATGGCCATGGACTATCCCAAAGCCATATCTAATTAAGATCCATCTCGCGCCTAAACTCTTGAAGCTACCATGCCTATCCGATATTTTCCCTTCTAGTAAGTATGCGTATGCATGACGCAGTGCCGGATTACCCAAAGAAGATTATGCCGGCCGCCATGTCCACGTTTCCATCTGATGCCTCCAGGGCCTGGATAGCCTGTGCCTTGGTGGCGCCCATGGCCATGAGGCTCTCGACTTCCTGGGGCCAGGGGTTTGGCGTCGATACTGAAGGTTGAGTGGGCGCCTGGCTTTGTGGTGCGGTAGGTGTCGGCGCTTGGGGAGGTTGTTGCGGCGGTGCGGACTGTTGCTGCTGCTGCTGCTGGGAATCGGGGGGTAGAACGGCTCCTGATCGTTGGCCGATGGTGGTGCCTGCAGGGCCGGGCAATGTCGGTTCTTCTACCACGGCTTCCTCCTCCTTGGGGATATCAGCCTCTCCTAGGAAGGGCACCTGTTCGCCCTGGATGATGAGCTTGTCCTGGGCCAGGTCGATACAGGCCTGATATCGCTTGAGCATGTCAAGGCCTAGCAGCAGGTCCACGGACTTGCCCTCCATGACGGTGAAGCTGCAAGGCAAGAAGAGGTTTCCGATCTTGATCTGCGCCGAATGGACTCGTCCGATGATGTTGGCGGTTCCGACTCCGCGGGCCACACCAGCAAACCTGGTGTCGACGAGCCGCATGATGCCGCAGGCCTCGGCACAGGCAGGCGACATGATGGTAGCTTGGGCTCCAGAATCCACGAGTGCCTTGACCTTGTGGTCGTTGACCTCGACGTCGACGTAGAGCATGTGAACTCGTCCAAAGACTAAGCCATGTCAGCGACTGAAGTACTTCTCGGCCCAGTTCGAGGGCAACATGACTTTCTTACCCTCCGGGTTATGCTCCATGGCATTTTGCAAGTTCTCCATGACCCTCTCCTGGCGAATCATCTCCTCGATCCGTCTCTGGTTCTCGATGTTGAAAGGGTCCTCGTTCAGTCGCTCAATCTCCCGTTGTCGCTCGGCACGCTCCTGCTGTTCCCGGTTCTGACTATTATGGAAGATCTGTGCGAAACGGGCGGCATCGTCGACGGCCGAAGCCAGCTCCGGGTGCTGCCTCTGGAGCTGTTGCCTCAACGCAGGGTCTCCCAGCACCTGGAGGCGGATGACCTCGGGATCCTGTGCGTTGTCGGTCCGCCTTCGTGCCTGGGGACGGGGGGCTTGGTCGGGGACGCCGGTGCTGCCTCGCATGTCTCTCACGTGGACGGCCAACATCTCGCCGTCGGCGATCTGCAGGTCCTGCATGGTCTTTCCGTCGTCGGAGATGAGGCGGCCGTTGTGGTAGATGTGTTGTGAGGTCGAGGGGATGGTGGATTCGGCTTGGATGGACTCGCGGAGGGTCGATACCGTCATGTCCGGGAAGATGTCGAGGGTCAGCAGGCTATCCTGCTCCCCAGCTTGGGGGTTGAATATGTTGAGCGTGATCCGCCTGTGGGAGTAGGTAGGTGTCAGAGATTTCGTCCCATAACGGTTTCCCAAGTAAAAACCAGCCCCGAGCCAAAGATAGGTAAGTAGCTTACATTCTGCCAACGCTCTGTGTTGACTGGGTCCGTCGAGTGGGAGCTGGTGCAGGCTGAGTACAGGACGAAAGAGGTGGGGAGGGAAGAAACGAGTCTAGGGGAAGGCGAGGAGAATGAGCGTTGGGGAGGTGTTGTAAATTCGTAGGCGTGCAGCTGCCTAGGCTTGATTATGGAGGTGAACAAACAACTTTTGGCTTACTACTAGTAGTCGGAGTTTTGGTTTGAAGACGGAGTTGGGAGGGAGGCTGGTTCCGCATGGAGCGTGGAGCATGAAGCATGAGCGTGGAGTATGGACTCTCAGTGTGGAGTAATTATGGCCCATGGGGGAACGCTGAAGGGTCGCTGGAGGGGCACGCTGTGGAGGGGCAAAGTTTAGTGGTACTGGGTACTAATAGGTGGTGACGACAGCCCTCAACTCCGCCACTGACCAAATAGGTTGCCTATTCACCTCCCGTCACCTAATAATCCCCGCGGCCAAGAGCTGGAGCCCAGGTTCAATGGACATCAGTGATCAAGATGGGGACGAGAGCCATCCATTACATGTAATTAGGTACATATGGTTTAGACGCATGAGAACATGAAATCAACAACAGCAGTGGAGCGGTGCATGCATCGGGATCCCCTTCCATTGAAGTTGGCAGTCTGAGCCGGGCTTCTGTGGGAGTTCCAGGTTCTAGGTTGACCTTTATTATTGACAAATTGGAGCTCTGCCGGTTGGTCTAGATCCAATATACTGCGGCTGCGATTGATATCCATGGATAAGGTACTGGACTGGACTGAACTGACTGTACGGGCCATGCAGGCCTAGGGGGGCGAGGTCTCAGAGCCGCCTCCAGTCTGCCGAAGCGGGACGAAGAAACCTGGAAGCAATGCGTATGGTGGTTTGTTCATGGATCCATAGACGATGATACTGTAAGCTTTGCTCTAACTTCATGTTCCATTTTGACAGGGCAACGATCAAGACGAAGCATCGTCGATGCGATAATTACTTTATCCATGGATATCGACGTACCTCCCTAAAAGCCGCGTCGGCCGTGATGGATTTCCGGGGCTGACTGATGCTTCAACATCTGAACCATCTCACGGCAGCAGCCTGAAAGCCCAAACCCAAAAATGGTGAGCTGCAGCCCAATATTCAATCGTGTAAGGAACAGGGACTCGGAGGGAGGTCCATGTTGGATCTGGTCTGCAGCAGAATCCTTGCGGGAGGGCCCGGTTTAAGATCCGGTCCTGCTGGGGCAATAAACAAGCTGGGGTGGGATCCCTCATCAGCCAGCCTCTAAGGTACCGGTAATTATTATTCGTAGGGACATGTGCAATGCCTCTAGGTTAGCATAAATGAAGAAAACATACTACCTATGCATCAAGTGTGAACTGGATGTTGCATTCATCACCTCCATAAAACTTCGGATAGTTCACCTCCCCTTACCAACTACTACCGAAGCACTGCAAATCAACATGAAGTCACGCGACAATGATGCTTAATCAGGTGGTCCATGTCTCCAACAAGTAAGGTAATTAGTCCGGGCAACCAAACAAGACGGTTTCGGTTTTGTTTGCTCATCTCTCCCCGCACTGAAAGATCGGCCATCTATCCATCCATATCTAGATGTCAGCAGCCCAAGGTACGATTATAGTTGCTTTTTAAAGCTCACATTGGCTCGTCATGTTCTTCCTCTACGAAACATCTACCAACACCTATTCCGGGGCTGTTCAATCTCGAGTCTTCTTCTTCTTTTTCAGTAATTAGTAGTACGTACTAGTACCATAGTATCCAAGGGTGGACACACAAACTGGGCCCCGCCTGCTCCATCTCGGCGCCGTCCGCAGCTCGCCATCGTCCGATCTATCGGCGGCCGTGGGTCCACTTCATCCATCCATGGGAGTCTTCATCAGGAACAACCAGCTCTCCGGATTCAAGTCTCCAATCTTCAGTCTCCAGTCAATACCTGAGCACGAGGCCCGGAGAAATTGCCGAAACAATCCCCAAAAACTCTCATCGTGACTCAATGAAACAAGCCAAAACCCACCAACATCTCTCCCGCCGCTGAACCAAACGCCCACCCGTTTACCTCCACCCGACCCTGAGCCGTTGGACGCTATCGTCACCTAACTTGAGAAATCCATCGTACTACAAGTAGGTCATGTGCCCCAGCACGAGCTGAGACCACAATCAACTGACAACTGGAAGCCGCCTGGTTCTGAACTTTCGAGTACTTGAAGACTCCTTATTTTACTCACAATCTTGAATTCAACCAACGACTTTTCACAGTTAAGAAAAGGGGCCTCACAAACCATCTTGCCTTTTTGATTCAGCGGGTTAGTTAGTGCCTGCGAGGGCAGATCTCCAACTCCCACCTTTCACCGAATCATTCGAGCTTCAGCATTTCCCGCGCCGAAATGGAAAAGAAGAATGAGTTCGCGACCGCAGCAAGGGGGATGATTTTCGGGGACGAGTCCGCATTTGACAGCGACGGCGAGGGCAACGCTGGCGCCATTGACGATTCTTGCGATGCAGACGACAACATGGTTGCCGCTCAAAGGAATATCACTCAACTGAGAACTCAGAAGCGCAACTCCAAAGCCGGCCTTTTGCACAAGGTCATTCCTTTTCACTGGGCGCCAATGCTGTCCCCCTTGGTTGAGACGGACCTGGAGAGTTGCGTGGCTCTCGAGAACGCCGCCATTTCGGATCCGAGGCATCGGGCATCCCGAGAAAAGGTAACCAACCAGACGACCATGACTCCCGTTACTCCATCTAAGTTCTAACTACAATTCTTTCAGATCGAGTATCGTATCAGGAAATCTAGCGGGGTTTGTTATGGCCTCTTTAACACCGTCCGACCAGACGATGCCACAGACAAAAACTGGCAGGTTGCAACTCTACGTCACAGTCGCCCCGTCGAGTCTGGCCGCAAAGATCACGCCAAGTTTGTCATGTTTGCGCACATCATCGCCACCCTGGGAAGGCACCCAATCGTCACCAACGACGACATGGCGTGTCCCGAAAACTGGCGAGATGCAGTGGCATCAAAAGGCTCTGCCTTGGGCCACCAGTCGTCAGGGAGGACCATCTGCCTTCACTCGTTTGCCGTGTGCCCCGAGGTCCAGGGCGTGGGCATTGGCAAGACAGCGCTGGTCTCCTACCTTCAGATTATGAATGAATCGGGAATGGCAGATCGTGTCGCTCTCATCTGCAAGCCTGTAAGTGGCAGCTTCTTACTGCTGTCGTCGGCAAAGTCTCTGACATTTCCAGTACTCAATCGAAGTCTACAAACACTTTGGATTCAAAGATCTCGGCCCAAGTAAAAAGGCATACCCTGGGCAGGGGTGGCATGATATGGTAAGTTCCCAGTGGCTTCAGTTAGAACCACCGTTTGTTGACTCTGCCATGTTTTAGGTACTCGAATTGGCTGGCCCAAAGAAGAAGTTTAAGGAAACGCCTGACGGGATCGGTCGGCCCTAGCACAATGTCTTTATACAATTTAGATACACACACACGGCGGGAATCCGTGGCATGTATACAAACCCCTTATCTTACACAGTTGTATGTGCTGCAGGGACCCCATGCCCCTGATCGGTTTGACTGCATTAACGGGTCGCGGGAGTTGCGATGGGCACTTTACGATTGTCTTAAAAAGCCGTCGTTTAGCTTCTAACCCTCTTAATTATTAATATTGGGTTTATCTATCCCATTTGCCTTCCTGATTATTGGACTAGTCCGTGGACTTGTACTTTTGTCGGTATTCCTCCGTCTTCTTGATGTCATCCTCGGAGGCGAAGCTCTTCATACCCTCGATGATGTCGTCCAGAGTCAGAATAGCGAAGATGGGAATACCGTACTCCTTCTTCAGCTCGCCAATGGCGCTAGGTCCTGGCTTGGTGTCATCACCATCTGCAGCAGGGAGCTTCTCCATACGGTCCAGAGCAACGACGATGCCCACGACGATACCACCCTCTTTCCGAATCTTGTCGATAGCCTCTCGCTTGGCAGTGCCGGCGGTGATGACATCGTCGACAATCAAGATCTTCTTCCCCTTCAGCGGCGCGCCCACAATATTGCCGCCCTCGCCATGGTCCTTGGCTTCCTTGCGGTCGAACGAGTATGAGACGCGGTCAAGGTTCTCAGGGGCCAACTCGCCGAGCTTGATAGTGATAGCAGAAGAGAGCGGGATGCCCTTGTAGGCGGGGCCGAAGACGATGTCAAAGTCTAGCCCGGTTGTCTTCTGGGCATCGATGATGGACTGCGCAAAGGCGCTTGCAATAGCCCCAGCCAGGCGCGAGGTGTGGAAGAGTCCGGCGTTGAAGAAATAAGGTGATATTCTCTTAGACTTGAGCTCAAAGCTGCCGAATTTAAGGACGCCTCCAAAGATAGCAGCCTGGAGAAACTCCTGCTTGTAGGGGGCAAGTTGAGATGTCATGGTTGTGGATTTGGAGAGTGATGCCCCTGCTGGTGAAGTATTGAGGAGTGGGAGAGGGAGGGGGAGCTGTATTGGAAGAAGAGCCCCGGGCAATGCGGCTGAATTTCTGTGATAATTGAATACGATGAAGAGTGGTGGAGACTTGAGGATTTCTTCTGGATCGATATTTCCACGCGTTAGACTGCGGTTATGATGAAAGTCTGTGATCCCCTCCAGTTGCTAAACGGGCTCTCAATGAGCACTTTAGAAGGTTGGCGGGGTCAGGTTCAGCGGGGTGACGGCAGCAGCATGTACCTCCAGCAGCGAATTAGGCGCAGAGTGACTTACTCCCACTTCCCAGCCTCTTTATCGATAAGCGAGGACCCGCCACGACTCCACCCACCTCTGTGTGAAAAAAAAAAATTGACCGCCCACCTGAATTTTGCCGTCCCGATAACACAACCTCTCCGCCCCCGATCCGAACAGTGACTTTACATGTCTGTTCAATCATCACATCGCCCATCATGAAGACTACCTGGAAAGATATTCCCCCGGTGCCCACTCAGCAGGAGTTCCTGGACATTGTGCTGAGCCGCACCCAGCGCAAGCTGCCCACGCAGATCCGCGCCGGCTTCAAGATCAGTCGTATTCGAGGTACGCCCGCCCCCCGAGATGGAGTCGCAATTCCAAACTTATGGGATAAATGTACCTCGCTAACCCGTCCTCGCAGGATTCTACACAAGAAAGGTCAAGTTCACCCAGGAGACCTTCTCCGAGAAGTTCGCCGCCATCCTCGACAGCTTTCCCCGGCTCCAGGATATCCATCCGTTCCACAAGGACTTGCTCAACACCCTCTACGATGCCGACCACTTCAGAATCGCCCTCGGCCAGATGTCAACGGCCAAGCACCTGATCGAGACCATCTCTCGCGATTACGTTCGTCTGCTCAAGTATGGCCAGTCGCTGTACCAGTGCAAGCAGCTCAAGCGGGCCGCCCTCGGTCGCATGGCCACGCTCGTCAAGCGCCTGAAGGACCCCCTCATGTACCTGGACCAGGTCCGACAGCATTTGGGCCGTCTGCCCTCCATCGATCCCAACACCCGGACGCTGCTCATCTGCGGATACCCCAATGTCGGAAAGTCCAGTTTCCTGCGCAGCGTCACCCGTGCCGATGTCGACGTGCAGCCGTACGCCTTCACCACCAAGAGTCTGTTTGTTGGTCACTTCGACTACAAGTACTTGCGTTTCCAAGCTATTGATACCCCCGGAATTCTCGACCACCCTCTGGAAGAGATGAACACCATTGAGATGCAGAGGTACGTTGTTCAACGCCAAACCTTTCCAAGAAAGACACATGACTAACCGTCTTTTAGTATTACCGCCATTGCGCATTTGAGATCTGCCATCATGTACTTCATGGATCTGTCGGAGCAGTGTGGATACACCGTTGCCGCTCAGATGGCCCTATTCAAGAGCATCAAACCCCTCTTCTCCAACAAGCTCGTGTTTATCGTCATCAACAAGATCGATATCACGCGGCCAGAAGACCTCGACGCCGAGACCCAGGCCGAACTCCAGAGCCTTCTCAAGACCGGCGAGGTGGAGCTACTCCAGCTCTCTTGCAATACCCAGGAGGGAGTTCAGGAGGTCAAGAATGCTGCTTGCGAGCGCCTGATTGCCGAGCGCGTCAACCAGAAGCTCAAGGCTGGAACCACAAGCAGCGGAGCCGTCGGTGGCAGGTTAGCAGACGTCATGGCACGTATCCACGTCGCCCAACCCATGGGCGGACAGACACTCCAGACCTTCATTCCCAACGGCATCAAGGACCGCACAAAGTACGACGTCAACGATCCCGAGCGCCGGAAACTCGCGAAGGATGTCGAGGGAGAGAACGGTGGCGCTGGTGTCCACAATGTTGACATGAAGGCCGACTACATGCTCGCGAACCCAGAGTGGAAGTACGATGCGATCCCCGAGATCTTCGATGGAAAGAACGTCTACGACTTCATTGACCCTGATATCGAAGCCAAGCTCGCTGCTCTCGAAGAGGAGGAGGAGAAGCTCGAGCAGGAAGGCTACTACGATTCCGACGAGGAGATTGAGGATGACGAGGAGGCTGAGATCATGCGAAAGGCCGAGCTCATCCGCGAGAAGCAACAGCTGATCCGCAACGAGGCGCGCATGAAGAAGCGTCTCAAGAACCAAGCCATCATCCCCCGCAAGTTCGTCAAGAAGCCCCTATCCGAGTTCGACGACGCCCTCGACCAGCTGGGCTTCGACACCACCGAGATCACCGAGCGCGCCCGCGACAAGTCCCGCGCCCGCGGCCGGTCCATGTCCAGAAGCCGCCTCGGCACCGAGGACCCCATGGACGTCGACCGCGTCAAGACCCCCCGCGAGCGCGTGCGCAGCATGAGCAGAGGCCCCGTCACCAACCGCAGAGAAGACAACGTCGGAGACGAGCTCACCCGCACCAAGACCGAGCGGATAGCCAAGCTCCACCAGAGGAAGATGAACAGGATGGCCCGACAGGGAGAGGGAGACAGGCACACTCCCGCCTCGAAAATCAAGCACTTGGTAAGTTCACCTCCTCCTACAAGACCTCACTCAGCTAACCCCCCTCCTAGTTGGCTGGAAAGCGTGGCATTGGCAAGACAAACAGCCGATAGAGCGTTCTTCTCCCCTACTACCTGTCTGTCTTTCCTCTTCTTTCGCACGGGTTGGCTCGGGAGTTGGGCGTCTGGATGGATGGCGGGCGCGCACGACGCTTCGTCACTCCGCTGTGCTGTTCTGTTGTTGCTGTGTGTTGTTGCTTGCTATGAACTTGAGCTAGGATCGGCGCCCCTGTGATAGAGAGGGTCCTGCCTTTGGTATAGGTATATCATGATCATGAGACTTTTCGAACAAGTATGGAATTTAAAAGCGTAAACTATATGGCATATTTCAAAGACATGAGTCGTCCTGTCCCGTGTCATTCGCTCCGTGATGGTTTTCGCTCAGTGCATTGATTATGTACGTCTTATATTGCGGTTCATTCTCATTGAGGTGTATATGAAGAGGTCCTTAGTATTTAATCACTCGTGCCCAACACCTACAAAACAACAGCACCTTCACTTCACCTCCGTTTGGAATTTCCCACGTCAACCAACGCTAAGGGGAAGTAAATCTCTCGACAACAAAAACGCACACATGCTCGGTCCCGAGCGCCAGCTCGCCGCTTTAAGGCTCGTCGGCGACTTGGATGCCCTCCCGCAGGCCCTCGACCTTGAGCTCCTCGCCGGTGCAGCGGCGGTAGATGTCCTTGACATCGTCGGTGGTGGTCTCGAAGTGGCTGGTGGCGTCGTAGCTCTTGGAGATGAAGATGTTGTCCTTGGAGCCGTCGTCGAGGGGCTCGGAGATGGCGAGCGGGGTGCCCTGGTGGAAGAAGCGGTTAGTAGTGGCCAGGGAGTGAGCGGGGAACGGGAGCTTACCATGAATTGCTCCTCGATCTTGCCGAGGCGCTCGAGACCGGGCTGGAGCTCGAGGTGGTGGTTGGAGGTGGTCTCGGCGATGGTGGAGACGATGGCGATCCAGTAGCCCTTGGGGCAGACGTTGTGGGCGGACGAGACGCAGGCGATGTAGATATCTAAGGGAGGCAAGTCAGCAGCTGGAGTGCGGTAGAAGGACGAGGAGCACGCGGACCGTTCTTGCGGCCGACCTGGGACTGGGGAATGATGAGCTGGCATGAGTCGGCGTCATTGGTGCCGGCCAGGGGGTGCTTCAAGATGCAGATAGCTCGCACGACGTGGCCGACGACCCTCGTCTTGCCGGGGAAGTATGAGGGGTCACCGAGGATCATCTTGGCCTTGGTCTCGAAGGTCATCTCCTCGACACCCGACATGGTGGCCTTGATTCCGACGGCCTTGTCGCCGTCGTACTGGATCTCGTCGACGTGGGTGTTGAGCATGTAGGTGCCGCCGTAGATGGCGGACAGGCGGGCGAAGCCCTGGGGGAGCTCGCCGAGGCCGTAGAGAGGGTAGATGTAGGGGGACTTTCCATAGCGGGCGACCGAGTTGCCGTATAGGCGGATGCGCTGGATGGCCTCGGGGGCCTGGCCGGGGGTTGTGATGTAGTCGTCGGTGAGGTAGAGGGCCATGGCATGGCCGATGAAGTCCTTGGTGCCGGTCTCGAGGCCGAACTTGTCGTAGACCTCCTTCATGGTGCAGTTCTTGACATCGAGACCTGCGCAGAAGCGGTTAGCTATGTATTCCGTGTATGTAGCCAAGATTTCTTCGCAAACAATGGTATAGAGCAGCGGCGGGCCAGCATGGGAATGGACAAACCCTTGTGTGTGGCGGGGTCGTTGAGGTCAAAGCTGCCCACCCACTCGATAAAGGACTTCATGCGTCGCTTCTCAAAGATGCCCATGAGGGGTGACTTGAGGGCCTCGCCGGCATCCGAGGGCACCTTGGCGACGGTGGCCTTGGGGCTCGTGCCCTGCTGGACGTAGCTGCCGGCGACTTGCTTGAACTCAAGGTATCGGGTGACGTCGGTGGAGACGAGGATGTTGGTCAGCTCGCCCGAGGACATGAGGAACTTGGGGACGAGGTCGATGTTCCAGTCGTTGAGGCGACCGTACTTCTTCCATGGCTCGTCGCCGTTTTGGTAGTTGCCATGCTTCTTGAAGAGCTGTTGTTGCGCGGGGGGTTAGCTTGGAGATGTACTAGGTTGACCGGGGGTGGGAGCGGTGGTGTTTGGGGGTGGACGAACCGTCTCGAGGTTTACGGATGCCGCCTCTCTAGAATCGCAGTTAGCTTCGATGACGCTGTCGAGGATGATATCCCTGGAAATCAGGCGACTTACCCGCCGTAGTGGTCGTTTCGGTCGATATGTAGGACCTTCTTGCCCTTGACGCTCAGCACGCTGCCACGCAAAGAAGCATCGTTAGCCAAGCTACACTCCCATAGCCACAGCCACAGCAGCACCATCGCATCACCAGCTCCCTTACCCAGACAAAATACACTCCGTCAGTCCTGGTTACGGTTAGCGAACATGTTTCTATCTCGCCAGCAAGACGGGCAGCCGGTCGCAGCGCGGGGCCCGACAAGGGCGAACGCACCTGTGCCCAGCACAATGACATCGTACTCTTTAGCGATCTCGTCCATGATGGCGACTCGGTGTGGGAGGGGGTGGGCGAGGCGGTGGGATAAGTGGTAATTTGTAGGACGAGGGGGAGAGAGAGCAAAAAGATAGGGAGAGGGAGAGAGACGGTATAGAGAGGACAAGAGACAGCCCGCGTGCTCGTCGTTTGCGAGAGTTTAGATACTCAGGTTGCTGAAGAAGAACTGAAGTGGCGGGGTTTGCGAGTCGCAGTTGGGGAATGGGAGGGGGAGCAAGAGGAGGGGGATGAAGCATCGGTGAAGTGTGGAGCCGCGGCTTTGGGCTTTGGGCTCTGACGCTTTGTCGACTGATGTACCATACCATACATCTATTGTAATTATCAATTCAACATTCAACACCAGACCATACCACAAAAGAATCAGCACCAGCTCTATTTACCATGACCACTTGAGCAGCATGGGTTGTGATTGGGCTCTTTTTCATTAACTTGCTTGATGCTGGTCGAGTAATCTCCAGCCTCAATCTCCCCTTCTTCCGTCTTAACGAGAGCTCCGTGTGACGACGGTCGACTGTCTTGTCTTTCTCTGTAAGTGCTGGGGCAATCATCTAAGTGCGTAGTATGTATGATCTCACCCCTCTCTCACGCATTAAACCCATCAAGAGCATACACTATTAGTAGAATTCCCGACCGCTTGTCTTGCTTCCTCGTACATATACATGGAATGTTGGTGTTGATGTTATCTTCTAGATTTATCTTACATTTTCTACATGTACACTCTCATGTCGTCTCCGTCCCTTGAACTTTGACTTGACATCTTCTCCAGCAGCCAACCCTGTGCACCCCCGAAATTATACATCCCTTAGGTTTCTGAGTCTTGCAGAGTTTCATCGAGTGGCCTCCTTTTCTGCTTTGGCTGGCTGCTCGCCCGTTGCGAGGACCTCTGCCTTGACGGCCTCGGCCCCTCCCTCTCCTTCCACAGCTGTCCAGCCGTCATCTACATCGTCGAGCTCGTCCTCGTATGCAGATGGTGTGTACACTTCTCCCTCCTTTCCTTTCAGGTTGATCTCTGGGTCGGTCATGGCAATGCCAACAGCGTCCTGCCATGTGTAGTATCTCTCCGTCAAGGCGTGCTTGATCGACCGCATCGTCCTCATAACCTGTAAAGCTTCTAGTCAGCACCATGCAACCACCGTAGTCATATCGGAGCCCGTACCTGTTCGTCCCGATCATCTAGTTCCCGCTCGCCGAATCCCATCTTGGACCTCGTCAGCTCCGCCTTGGACGTGGCGAGCATGTTTCGTTCCTTCAAGCACACCCACCACAGCGCATGTAGATCCTCCCAAGACTTCTTCCGCAGCTCCTCGACGGTCCACGCGCGGCCGTGCTCCTCCGTCTCCTTGGGCGTAGCCAGAGCCTTGCCGGGCGCGGGGAAGAAGCCCCAGAGGCCGTGTTTGGGATCGAGTTTGATCTTGGGCTGGAATTTGCGCGGCTTGGGCAGCTCGACGCTCGACATGGACAGCGGCTCGCGCGGGCCGGAGCCGTAGAGACTGCTGACACCGCGGACCTTGTTGTTGTCCTTGGTCTTGCGCTGGCAGTGCGGTGCTGAGGCCGAGAAGGAGGCGATTCGGGTCGTGCTGGTCGAGACTTTGGGCATCAGGGAGGACCGCGCGGCGGAGCATGACTGTAACATGCGGCCAGCCGAGAGCCGCAGCGCATTTGGGCCTGCCATTGACGAAGGATGGGCTGGGCTTCCGGTTGAAGGCGATTCTCACGTCTTGCTTCACCAAGAACTGGCAAATTTTGGGATCCAGCTCGTAAAGGCCTCCACCCCGTTGAGGCGCGCTCTGATTGGCTACTGCTCACTCAGGCTCTGGGTCATGTGGAGAGTCACGTGATCTCCCTCATTGCTTCATGAAGCCCACGTATGTTGATCGAGAATGGATCCCTCACTTCTCCACGCAGTCTCCATCATGATGATAAGTGGAACCCAGATCTCTCCTTGCTCTAGATGGAGGCGTACCTGCAGCCGCGAATGACTCTTGGTGCAAAGCACCCTTGTGCGGGTGGTGCGGGGGAACAGCATATCCAAAGGCCCCATACCACTGACATCTTCCTAAGAATGTAGTCTGCGTGCCTGGCTAGGAGCCATCTATGGAGCGGGCCCGTATAACCTGGAGACGCTGTCATGATGCTGATGCTCCATATCAGCCTCATGCTCCACGTTGTCAAATCTGACTACACTCGATGGTTGTGGTACACGACAAGGTAGTAGTTTGGGATGTCGGCACGCTGTGAGTGTTATTCAACGGTACGTAGTCAATAATTATGCGCGCTCTAGCATCGGCGACCGGGTTTCCAAGACGGCGAGTTCAACAAGCATCTGCTTCAAAAGCACGAGAATTAACAACATATCACAACTGGTTATGAAGAGCCGTCGCCAGCAACAGACATGACTTCACCACATCTAGAAATTATAGACGTAAGCTCTTCGCCCCTGGGGGAGAGCTTGGCGAGCATACTCGTCAATTTCAACAACGTCCTCCAGGGTAGTTCTCATTCGACAGAATGTTCACGATCATTCCCGTGCAGGTTCACGTGTATCGAGTGAGTAGGTAATCAAACATGCACTGTCATCGGGGATTCCAGTGTGGTTGCATTGCAGCAGGATCCTGACCCTTGCGCGTCGCCAATCCTACACCCAAGTCGGTCCTCGATGTCGTTGCCTAGATAGAACGCCTTCCACCGTCAGTCCGTGGGGGTAAACCTTCCGACAGCATGCTCTCCCGTGCAAGGAGAATGCCCTGCATGTCCGACGGCCTGAGCAGAGCGTAATCCTAAGCAACGGGGCTGGGAGTCCAGGGGTCGTTCATCACAAGACAGACGAATCCTGGACAACCCATGTTCGTGATATTCCAAGCCAGTAGTGCCGACTGTTTAGGACCCCGAGCGAGTGCTCATAATCTCAGTGGTCCAAGTCTCAGCCGCCTATCTCAGATGACATTCATGTTCTCTCCCGAGGAATCACCTCTGCCAATCCCGGACAAGCCCGGGTCTCTGCAAAACAATTACCGCTTCCGGTCAAGTTCGACAGCGGGACATGTCCAACACTGCTGAAGAGAGACATACGGAGTGCTCGAATATTCGCCGCATCCTCGAGCCGGGTCAGCTACCCGTTCGTTGTGATTAAGGAATGCCGCGGACGAAAGGACCATCTCTGGTATCACAGGAATCGATCTGCCGTGTCTCTAAAAAGTCAAAAGAAAGATAATTTCAAAATCCGCGGAGAGTCATCAAAACTAGCGCCAGACTTCATCATTCTTCACAGTGACTTCTATAGGAACTGGCGCGTAAACCTAGAATCCTTGGTAATACGTTACCTCCACGCCGCCAGACACTGGCCAGAAACGGCCGAGGCTCGTCTACATGTTCAGGTAACGAAGACTTTGTACGGCTTACTTCGTACAGTACGACATGTTGGGAACCGCACCAACTTCCACGGTGTGAGGCATATCGGTAGACAGAGGCCGAGCTCGAGCATGGTTCTCCCCCACTTGCCGTCGTAGTTTGAAGAAACCCTGAATGGAGGAAACAAGGGTCGTCAGCACGCGTTGCGTATGGCGCGCGTATCGGCCCTGTTCAAATACTACTGGCGGTTTCGAGCTTTCGTCCGCGCTGTTCTCAGATTGTATTTTGGCAGCACGGCTAAAACCACGTGGGAGGCGCTTCCCAGTCCGTCGCCAGAGAACCGTCTTCGGCTGGTACGTACGAAGCCGTGAGGCCGTGTAGCGGAGCTGGGAGCGTGCGGACACCGCTGTCTTCCCGTAGCTCGCTGCACCCACGCTGTATGATTCCGCACTAGAGGCCGAGTCCCTGCAATCTAGTGGGATCTAGCAGGCTGGGCGTTCGTGATGCGCATCATTGTCAGGAGGTTGGCTTTGATCGAATAAGCATTAACAAATCCAGTAGCTCGCTGCCGCCCAGAGCTCTGTCGTCACCGAAAAGGGTCCAAGCCTTGCACTTTTGCAATGTCCCGCCCCCTCCTCACCTTACAGATGTGCATCTCATCTCTCGGTAGATTCGGTGGCTCGACACTAGCCGGGCCGGCTGGACAAATGATGTGCGAAGAACATCGTTTTGGTCCGACGCCGCTATCAGGGAGGTTGAAACTCCGGAGCTAATTAATATGACTCGTGCAGCCGCATACATGCAAGCGACGCGCGGAATAATTTTCTCGTCTTTCGGGTGTACACGGCAAGGTCCAGTTGCAAGAGGGCGGTCTGCTGGTGCGTTGGGGCTGGCACTTTTTGTGCAAGGCGTCGCGAAAGTACAAAACAATGTGATGCGCTTTGTACAAGTGCATCGTCTTGTGGTGCCGACGGGGCTTTATTATGGGAAACGGGACGGACCCAGTCACCCAGCGGGAGCTTGTAACATCCAGTGTCCATCGGTATCACCAACGGCAGTTTGTCCTATATCTCCACTTGGGAGTCCCGCTTCTCGTACGAATGCCGGACTTGGACCCCTCTGTGCAACCCCTCGGCGTTCCGTGTGCGGGCGACTCGCCGTGGCAGCTCATCAACAAGGGACCGGAGGACTCGGATGGTGATGAAATGAGAGGTCGCTTCTGGAACTTGGGACTTGGGATTTGTGCATTGCCATTGGATTTGTCCCTCAGTACTTCGTACAAGGTGTACTGTAGTTCCAGTATCCCTGCTGCGATCGTCAGCCACTGAATTCCAACGGAACCCCTGATGGAGCAATTCCGACGCCTGTGACAGGGATCTGCGACGAGGAGTGTCTTTACGTGTACTTGTCAGCTCATGCTATTAATACGAGCATCATTCATCATGATTAACCGTCTTGGACCTGCCACCCGGCCCGGCGATGACATATAACTGCCAGTCTTTGCCAGGCTTGCCGGCGGCATCAGCGCCAGTCTCTCGCCGCGGCGACGATTCCCAGTGCGAATAGGCGAGCTTCCCGTTTCACTTGTCAGCCCGGCCGAGACTGCCCTCCTTGACAATGCATCTCAAAACTGCCGTGTTTGATACTTGTGCACACTAATTGACTCGTGTGTGAGAAATCGCCGAAAAGGTAATATCTGGCACACGGTTGTCGTCGCGCCTACGCCGGCAGAGGTAGAGAGAAGTGCAAAGAATTGTGCGGCACTCGGAAGGGGATAGCCTGTTACTTCGAGTCGGTGAAAGCTCGGAAAACTTGACATGCTTGGTTGCGTGTGATGCATAATGCTTGGATTAAACATATAGCACCTCAGGCCACCATGAAAACGAAAGGGAGTTTGAGTCTTCTTGTCCCCCGTAGTCGTGGCGGGACTTCTGAGTGCTTCATAGTCGATTTCACGGTGATTCTTGTTGTTGTCGTTGACTGTGGGACGCGATTGATAAAGGGCCAGCCGCCATTTGGCAGTTCTTCCGTCACACGTTCTGGTCGTCACTGTGTCCCACAGCATCTTCACCCTGGGAGAGGGTCCGAGGGGCGCCGCCACAACGGCAGGGGTGGATATCTGTGAGCGAGCCGCGTTGTGAAAGCGCGAATAATGGAGGTCCGGGCGGTACTCGGTACTTCGTTCTACCAAGAAAATTGAAGGCTGGTACAACTACCTTACGTACTAGTAGACGGGCTACCTTACTAGGCTAGCTCGCGTTGGGGGTATCTTCTTTTTGTTGCTGGCTGTTCCTCGGAAGATATGCTCGGCTCGGTGTTCCCGCCGCTATGCGCCGCGAAATGGTTGAAGGACATGCACAGCTGTGTCGGAGACTTTCGGTCATCATCCGACTGGGAAATGTGCTTCGCAGACCGTTTCGGCCAAAGCCTGCAAGTTCGGGCTCCTTGCAAAATATGGGTAGCGGCATCTTGGTCAGGGTGGACAGTTCGCATCGGGAGGGACGGTGGTTGTTGAAGTTGAGGATAATGAGGGTCCGCGGCTTAAAACTGACAACCTCTCCAAGTACGCCTCCTCACGGGAAGACTCCACCACAAGCTTCTGGAGCCAGAATCGAAGCTTTGCGTCCCTCCCTCACCCTTCTCCAGCAGCTGCAACGGCGGGATGATGAGGGGTTCCAAGGGGCATTGGCTCCACCAGATCTGCCTTTGTGGGCTCGACAGCGGCGCTTTCTTGGAGCATTGGATGGCCCCGTTTGTAGTCCCTGCAATGGTCCGTGAATACTCGAGATGGAAGAACCTTGGCGCGAAGTCAACGACACATGTCTCGTGCAGGTTGAGTCGAGCCATGCGCGAGTTTCAATATCCGTGCGCACGCGCACAATTGTTGTTTCTTGTCACGGGATGGATGAGGCCAGATGCTTTCCGCAATCGTATTGAAATCGGCGAAACATTTTCTCGCGGCAACTTGCTTTTTCTGTCGAACCGCGACCTGAAGAGGGGCCAGCTCCAACTTCGAATACGTACTTGGCAAGGGTTCCCGCAGGCCAACAGACGCCCACAAATACCACGGATGTGTTCTAGAAGACTCAGGTTGCTTGAAACCCCGTTGAAAGTGGTCAGTGCTACAACAACACAACTCATTAGAGGAGGAGCTCCAAGTGAGGCGGCGGCAGTCAGTCCAGGGGCATGCTGGAGAACGCTTGACTCATGGATCCTGCACATCATCTCGGAATCCTGGCTTGTGTGAGTCGCGAACCGAGCGTTTATTATCCGCAGATGGCTTTTAGAAGAGCCTAAACGGCTTCGGCATGATTGCCGAAACATTTTCCGTTGGAAAGCCGGCGGCGTAGTGAAAACTGCTCAAGGCCAGACCTTGGTGGCCGTGAACGCCAAGAATCGCGCCCTGAAGTCGGCATGCGAAGTCGACCCTTATGCAGGTGAGGCGCGCGCCAGTGCTGTACCTTGTTGAGTATGATAGTTTTCATGACGAAGACAACTTGTCTGAAGACGCTGAGATGAAAATATGTTCTGAGGTCAGCTTCGTATTACAGTAGATGCTGGCATCGATTGGTGCTGAGATGCTCTGAAGAGAGGTACCGAGAATTCCGGTCGTGCGTGTTGATACCGCGCGTACTATGGTAGAGATTACGACGCCGAAGGATCTGTCACAGAACGGCGCCTGTAAACAGCACCGTCGGTCGTGCCGACGAAGGAAGTAGCAAATCCAACCAGTGAAACATTTTGTCACAATGCCGTCTTGAGCTGCATGGACATGCCGACTCCGGCTGTTGGATGGTCAGACTTAAACGCCTGGGTGGCTTCCATCCTTGGCCCGTAGCGTTACACTAGTCACCTGTCTGCTCACAAGACCAGGCAAGGAATGAACTGAAAAATCGAAATGAGAAGGGCTGCATGTGCTTGTCGAGAGATCCCGGCGCGAACTCGGCCTCGTAGTTGCGTATGAGGTAATGCGGTGAGGGTACTTTCAACTTGGTTTGTTGGCGTAAAGGTTCGTGGGCGTGGGTGTGCAGCGAGCCCCGGCTACGATACCGGAAACCGGACCAGGGCAACAATGGGGTTTTCGGAGAAGCGCCCAGACGCTGTGCATAGCACTAAAAGTACCGCGAACCGGCACGTCGTGATGTACCTTTCAAGGCGCTTGTGCATCGAGTGTGAGCGACCCTTGAGGGTTTGTGAACAGCGATGCCCTACATAGCTAGACCTAAGTAGACAAGCATCAGACGCCAGTGGAAGACAAGATCAACCTTGCAACCCTAGCAGGCCCTTGCGCCGGGGCCTCGTTGACGAGACGAGGGAGCGTCATGAGCATCCGTACAAGTGCCGCAAGATCCCTGACGCAGACTACACATTGGACGGACGCTGAAGGTCAGATAGACGGGCGATGCTGATAATGATGCCAGAACGAGTGACGACGACGAGCAGGACGGGCGCACCCAGCGACCCAGAAGCCGTTACATGTATGTACGAAGTACGCAATACACTCTCGACACACTCGACACCCTGGCTGGGCGGTATCGGACGGCGTCGGCGGTGATAGCGACACGAAAAGGGCGCAGCGCGTTGCGTGCTGGTGCGGTACTGGTGCGGTTCTGGTGCGGTGCATCTACGCAATGTAGTGATTTCGTACAATTTGGTGAGGTATCCCCATGTCGGCTCGGCGTATTTACAACGCCTCACGCGTTATGACCGCCGCTCTGAATCATTTTGGCGCTATGGAGTAAGCGGCAGTCCAATGCCAAATGTCTAATGTCAGAAAGGTGAAAAAGCAGAGTTTTGTGAGATGTCATTGTCGGTGCGGTGCGAACCTGGAAGACACTTGCCGGCGGACGAGTGGGTGGATTCCAGGCACGCTGCCAAGTGTACGGAGAAGGTACGAGGATGACAACTGAGAACAGCTGTAAGCGGGAGGTGACTGTGAAGTAGCCTGTGGGATAAAGCCCAAAAGGCTACTAGTATGACTTCTAACGCGGCTTAGAGCGGCAATGGCAGCCGCACTAGGATGGAGCGAGAAAATTTGCCGTAGACCCGATTCGAAAGACATGAACGAGGCATCAGGGTACAGTAGATGTGTAGCGCAGAGCGGCAGCGCAGCGCAGCGAGAGCACAGCACCAGGACAACACCAGCATAACACGTTGCGAATGAACCATTATTGCTTGGCGCGCTGTGCGCTGTCCGCTGTGCGAGCGAGGGCGAGAGCGAGAAGTAAACTGGAAAAGTCAGAGAAAGCAAAAGAATCTTGCTCATTTCCATTGTACCGAGTCGAGTGCATAAGGTAGGTGCGAAGTACCGAGCGACAGTGAGCAGCTGGCGGCCTACGCCCAGCTGGCGCCTGGACTGCGGTTCCCTGTCAACGCGGTAGAGCACGATAGAGCGCAGAATAGCACCGTAGCAAGTCACTGGTACTTCCGTGTTTACTCCGAAGATGGAATCTGGAAGTCTCTCGTCGCCCTCCAGAGCGAGCGTCTCTCTCTCTCTCTCTCTCGCGGCTCGCGCTGTCTCTTTTTTTCTTCTCACTTCCCTTTTTTCCCTTTTCCCTTTTCTCTTGTTTCCCATCTTTCCCTCTCATCAACACCGTCAACTTCCCCCCGATTTTTCTCATCCACTTCCCCAAACAATCTGTCCTGTCGTGCGCCCTGCTCTGGCCTCGTTGTCCCGCCGCAAGAAAACCCTGTCTCTGCTGGCGCGCTCTCAGCAGCACATCCACATTGAAATTGTATCTGGCCCCTCTGATCCAGATCCCAGGCCCACTTGACTTGTGGCCTTCAGCGAGCAGCGACCCACGAGGGCCCAGAAATTCTTTCAAACAACGCCCAGCCACCGGCCGCCTCCATCGCGCAGGCGAAGCTTTACACTCGTCACACTGTCCACACACTGTGAGCCTCCCGCGCCAACAGCTGCCGCGTCCAGCTACCACCGCCCGTCCGCCCGCCAGCTATTACGTCCCCCTGCCATCCATCATCCATCCCCTGCCCTGCTCCATCCTCAACGGCCCTGGCTGTTCCTTGTTGTTACACACCCTGAATCCACCTTTACACCACACACCACGCGCACCACACACCACACATACTACACACCACACACCTCGGGCCTCTCTCTCTCTCTCTTTCGCCGACAAAAAGGTACCTCCGCCGAATTACCTTACCTCGCCTTACCTTAGGTTCCCTTCCGTCACCTTGGAAGGTATAAGGTAGAGTCCCCACCTCCCGCCACGCACACACGGACGCTCAAACTTGCACCGCACAGCACCGCTGGCTTTCCTCCCACTCCCACGCGCCCACTCACACCAAACCCACCTCGCTCCCACCTTTTCCCTCGCACCAAACTCCCGCCTCGCAACCCACCCTTCCGGCCTGGCTTGCCCTGACAGCTTGCGCGCCCGAAAAAAAAAAATAAAAAGGATCGAGACCCAGTTCTCCACTCTGCACCCTCCCCCAAACACCCCAAACACCACCACAAGAGGGACCAAGAGGGACCTGCCACCACCTTCATCCACCTCGCCGAACCTCGTTTGCGGAGCTCTTGACCCAAGCTGACCCTCGCCGCCTTCCTCCGTCGTCCACGCGTTCCCCTCCCGCCTCACGTCCTCGACGCGCGAGACTCTTCGCCAGCCTTCACCGCCCGTCGCTACGCCGACCCGCCCTCGCAAAGCTCCTCCCTCGAGCCTCACTTCGTGGTTCTCAACACCACCTTTCCCAGCTCCCCACTACCGAGAGTAGCATGGACAGTTCGCAGTACCCCTCCAATGGTATAAGCACGACCTCCTCAGGCCAGACATATCCTTCGCCCACCGCCATCTCCCCGCACCAGTTGCAATCGGGCTCGCCTCTTCCGCAGACGCTGCCTCCGTTGCAGCCTCCCACTTCCGCCATGCAGCCGCTCTATGGGAGCCACCCGCACACGCCGCGAACACCGGGGACACCAAACACGCCTGGCTCGTCTAACAACTTGCCCAGCTACCAGCAGCAGCAGCAGCAGCAGACATCGCAGCCCGGCGGCCGCGGCGGCCTCTACTCAATGGCACAGAACCAGTACCCGCCTCACCCCGGGTATGGCACCTCGGGCGCCATGATGCCCCAGGCCACCACCGCCGCCTCGCACCCGCAACCCATTGCCCCCGCCCCCGCCGGCGGCCGTGGTCCTCCCGTGCTGCGCCCGATGCCCCCCGGAGGCATCATGTCCCAGCCGGGCGTCTCCTCACCCTACGGCCCCAGCTCTTTGATGCAGCCGAACCAAGTCCTTCAGGAGGGCGACCAGCCTACCCACGTCGTGGGATCTCAGGGCCGTCGCGGTATCCTGCCGAGTGCGCCCGGTCGCCCAGCTGCACCGGCTGCCGGAACAGGAGCTACAAAGAGTACCGTCATTCCCGTGAAGGATGCTGACGGAAAGTTTCCATGCCCCCATTGCACAAAGACATACCTCCATGCCAAGCATCTCAAGCGTCACCTTCTCAGGCGTGAGTATAAGCCGGTCGTGCTCCTTGGAGCTGGATGAATTGCTGACTCGTGACCTATAGACACTGGAGACCGCCCTTACATGTGCGTTCTTTGCCGCGATACGTTTTCCCGAAGTGACATCCTGAAACGCCACTTCCAAAAGTGCTCCATCCGTCGTGGTAATCCCACGGGAGCGAGCCACTTGTCCCACCCGCAAGCCCATGTCAAGAAGTCGAACCAGCAGGCTCAGAAGGCCGCTGGTCTGGCTCACGACGGTGACTTGAACCACCTCAACGGGTTGAGCAACCTCCCTGGAGACAACATGGTCCACCCCTTCGGCATGGTTCCCGTCCAAGATGGCATGAACAACATGGCCCAAGACCAGAGTCAGCTCTCGCGGTCAAGCTCGATTGGCAGACTCGACAACGGCAATGGCCCGGACAGGCGCAACATGGCTGGACCTGTTATGGGCAATGGGCAGCCTTACGGCGCCGATGTCAACCAACAGATGCCTCAGTACAGCATGCCTCCGGGTCAAAATGGCATGCCCATGTATGGTGGTTCCAACCAAAACCAACAATCTGGCCTTGATTGGTCTCAGATGTTCCAGGCTGGTGCGCATCAAACCTACGTCAACACATCGTTCCCCCCTAATCTTGGACAGAACCAGATCGGAACCAAAACCGCGCTTAATGCCGGTCCCGGAGCGACGGGCGACCGTTCCAACGATACCCTCACCTCCTCAACATGGGGGATGCCGCCTAATCTCCAAAATCCATACAACCAACTCTCCGACCAAATTCTCAACTTTTTCTACCCTCCCAACCAGGCGATTGACCCTACCAGCGCGGGCATGAACCTTTATTTCTCCCCCGACAACATCAAAGATTTTCTGGACAAGTACACCCATTTCCATGTCCACACTCCTGTCCTTCACATCGCTACCTTCAGAATTATGGAGGCGTACACTGGCTTACTCGCAGGCATGTGCTGCATCGGTGCGTGCTATTCCGACCGCGTCACGGCGTCTAATGTGCGGGAGATGATGGATTTTCTTCGTGTTGCCCTTGAGCGCGACTGCAAAATGATGTCTCCCGCGGAACTTGGCAATCCACAAACGATGGCTGCGTCTCGAACCGATGTAGAAGAGCTGCAGGCTGTGCTATTAATGTCAATAATATTGGTGTGGAACGGAACGCCTCAGCAACGAGAACGAGCAAGGCAGATATTCCCCTTGCTGGCTTCCAATGCGCGCAAGTTCAACCTGTTTCAGCCGTCCACCGAACCTTCTCGATTATCCCCTCTACATCAGAACGACTTCAACCCAAGCAATTTCAACTCACAAAACTTCAACTGGGATACCTGGGTTAACGAGGAACGGCGGACTCGCCTGATGCTCGGTATCTTCCTGTGGGATGCGGCCATGGGTCTTTATTTCAACCTTCCCCCGCAATTCGATGTTTTCGAGCTTCATCTTCCCCTTCCCTGCGATGACGCTGCTTGGGATGCCGACAATGCCGACGACTGTGCTTCATCTTTGGGCCTCAGTGGTGTTGATGCGGCTCGGGCGATGAATCCATTCGGTACCCAACGGGCGAAACAGCCGGAGATGAACTGGGCGCTGAAGGCTCTTTTGCACTCGTCATTTCAAATCCAGCCCGGAAGCACAAACCTTTATGGAAAATTCATCTTGATACACGCTATCATGACTTTGATTCGACGAGCACAGGTGGAAGGGAATGCGGTTCAATTACACAACTATGGTACTCCACCACCTCGTGATTGGATGTCACCAGATGGTGGAAACAGTGGTCGGGCTACTCCCGTGGACGGAGCGGGACAAAACATCGACCCTCAAAGTCTCAGAGCTCTCTGCATTGCGCTCGACAAGTTCAAATCGAATTGGGACGTGGACATGGTTCGGCAATTCCCTCCCACGTTGCCGGCATCGAACAATCCTCGACGGCATGGGTTCTCTCGGGATGGGATACACTTTTACTGGTTGGCGAAGTACATGCTCAAGCACACACGGCCTGCGGAGCTTCAGATGGGCCCGGATGTGCGCTTCATGCAAGTTATGCAGCTACTAAAGTCAGTTCGATCATGGGTAATGTCGGATGGGGCTTCGAGAGGAGAAGAGTTGGGATCGGTCGGGCAGATCGACGATCAATACGGTGCTATGGATTTGACGCTGGATATGGCGAAACTTTTTACTCCACTCCCGGAGGTGGTGGAGGACGCTGGAACACCGTCGGTGAAGACGGACATCGACACGATGGGCGGTAACTTGAACTGATTCACAAAAGCACTCAGGGGTGGTTGCATACGGAGGCGTTGCATTTGATTTTTCTTTCCTTGATTCTTTTGTTTTTGTCGAGCATGGGCCGGGTTCGCGATCGACCATGTTCCTTGCAACTCGTTGCGGGACGCTTGGTTTACCTTCATATGCATCAAGGGTCGGCACCATCGGTTCAGTTTTGCCAACGCATTGCTTTTTTGAGATAGACGGGGTGGAGGAGTTGTCGCCGCATGATTAGACTTCAAACAAGATAGAGGGGGAGGTCTGCCGGTTAAGTGGTCTTCTGGCGGACCATCACGACTTGATGGCTTGGGCTGGTTAATGATGTTTGCTCATACACGCATTGCCTGGCTTTGTGATGCGTTTTGGTGACAAGGTTGAAGTCCAATGAGAAACGGAATGTGGTTTTGGTGGCATGCAAGCTCAGTCTTTTCTCTTGCGTGTTTGACTCTGTACCGTATATATACGTCCGTCAGAAAAGTAACAAAATAGACTGTCATGAACACTGCCACTGGGTTGTTTGGAAGAGATATGATATGGCGCTGTCAATGGTGAGGACTTAAATCTATCAAGGCGGCTAAGAATTTGACGGTGAATATTGAATCCCCCCGATGTCGGTTCAACCCAGAGATGAGCTCCCCTAAGCCAGGCAAGGATTTCTGAGAACTTGTTCCCAGACTACGTTCGCTAGGTTTTAACGCTCTTGGGACCTGTCCGTAGTTTCCTGATTCCTCTCGATGGTAATCAGCTTCGGTGTGTATCTGCTCAGCGCAGCCTTGTCCTGCTCCGTGGGCGTGTAGCCAAACTTCTCCTCAGCACGGTCAGACAGATAGAGACCCACGGCTCCCCACGCAAGGATGCCGACGCCGACTCCAGCGCGGGTCTTTGGCGACAGGTTCTTGAAGGTTCTACGGTATGCTGGTGAGCAGGCGGTGGCCGTGGGATGAAGGGGTGGCTGAGACGTACTTGAACATGGTTGGGAGGATTTGCGGGATTGCGTTACATGTTCTTCGCTCGCTGAAGCGTTGTGAGAAAGAACCGCGTATACAGCCTATGGTGTGGTCACTCGCTGTTGACGTTGCGTGCTTGTGAGTGGGCGAGATGAGTTCTTTGGCTGCGACCTACTGCTTCTTGGGATGAAATTTGAGGTTGAGCATTTGTTTGATATCACGTGTTAGCGCTTGCCGCCTTGACACCCGTCCAGAGGATGCATGCGAACAAGAAGACCATATTTAGAACGCGATAGACTATTGGAGTCTATGCCATGAGCTTTCGTCTTTCTTTTGATACCTATTCAGTGAACGCCTGTGAAAAAGAAATCTATAGGTAGAACGCAACAAACTTCCAATACCTATAGTGATTTATCCAGACAGGAGCTTTCGCCTTTATTTTAACACATATTTGATTCAAACCTTTGAAAAAGAAGTCCATATTTAGAAGCGGTTGACGAACCTGAACTCGGTTGCTCTGTTGTGGTTAGAATGCCCGTGGGAGATTCCGGTGGTGGCTCGCATTTGGGATCGCGAAACCTCGCTCGGCCTCGCACAGCTGGAGAAGGACCCATCACGGGTGCAACGATCAATCTTCAGTACTCTGCAGAGGTGGAACATGCCGTTGAAGCAGCTGGTTATCGAGCCGTCGGTGCTGCGCAAGATCTCACTGCCTTACAGTCTCGACGCGGAATCTTGCGGTGCCTTTGGGTCCGTTGCCTTTGGGTCTCTCACGCATCTTGGCTTGTTCGTCGCTTGTGACGATTGTCCGGCTAACCCACCGTACTCGTAGGAGTACTTGCTCTCACTCATGCCGCAACTGCGAGAGCTCAGGCTCCACGCCCTTCCGTCTGGTTGCATGATGCGAACCGACTTCGACTATCTTACGAAGACCCGACTCCGATACCTCGAGAGCCTGGACCTCATGTGGCCGAGGGTCCGAATCGAGAGCTTCGCCGAATTCATGTCACAGCATGCGTCAACCATCAAGACACTGAAGATGAAGAACATAGAAGCTATGAACCCAATGCGTAATGAGTTTCTTGAGCCGCCGCCGCTGCCGCCGCCACCACCAACCATGGACTGGGACCAAGTGTTTCGTCAGATGCAAAGGGAATGCAACAAGCTGGAAGCTGTGTCTATTGAAGGGACAATTGGTGTAGAAGACGGTACATATCATTACTTCCATAAGGAAGGCGGCCCAGCCCATTCCTATTTTGACAATATCAAGACAATATCAAGTCATCGGAAAGCGAGAGGATGGAGAGGTTCATTCTCGAGGGCGGCGAGTACCCTCAACCAGACTGGATGGATCCCACTCTCGAGTGATGCCACACCGAGAGGCCAACGCTAGGGCTATGAGCTGGAGGAGTCAATTACGTGCCTCGACAACGGAACTAGGAGCAAGGCAATGAATGCGGAGAAGCTGGCAAAGGCACGCTTAGCTGGCAACGTCTTCACGTGTCAGAGGCTCGAAAGCGGCTAGGTCATCATGAGCATCACGGCATTATGACATGGAACACCAAGAATATGCAGGCGGCTTCGCTTGCTCAGGTACGATGGTGAAGCGGCTTCATTTATTCGGTGACGAATTGCTGGCCGACAACCGAGGGGGTGGTGCACGAAAAACCGGATTGGCGAGGCCCAGGCCTGGCGAAGGTGCGTCTCCTGCAGCATTGGCACGTCACCCATCGAGATCGCGACCGGTGCTAACGAGGAGTATAAAATGAACTGGATGGAGATGTAGATGCGATCGAGTTCCTCAGATATCATCGACAACCTTGAAGCTTGATACGAAAACACACGACAATTACGCATTAGCCGTCATCACCGAATCTAGCCGCCAAGATGGACAACACCAAGACTCACAACGCCGACTCCCCCAAGCCGTCTACTATCGCAGCATCTTTCACTACTCTAGCCGTCCTCGTCGCTCTCTTTGCGGGCACCTTTTTCGCATACAATGCGGGGTTCCTTGATCCCATTATCGAGAAGATCGGGTAAGTCGCCTGGATCCTTCCCCCTTTGAGGGATACCGAAGTCAACCAAGAAGAAATCATGCTGAGACACATCGCAGGGCATACATGTTCAAGGCCAAGATGAAGGCCGCGGCGTCCAAAGAGAACATCAAAGAACAAGGTCTAGCGGCTGGCCAGGGACTTGTCAATTGTAAGTTTCGAACGACGGAGATTCAGTGATGCAGAGCGAGACGACACGGATAAGATTGCAGTGAGACTAATATCCTATGTCTTGTAGCGGGCAACAACTTGGCCGAGGGCGTTGGTTCCAACGTCGTTGGATCCGTCGGGGATAAAGCCGACGGTCTTAACCTTGTAGGCGATGGCGGCTTTGGTGGAGATGGTGGTCTTGTTGGAGGTCAGGGAGGTGGAAATGCTGGCTTTGGAAGTAGTTTGTCCAAAGAGCTGTGAATATGGACACTTGTCCATGAACGAAGCTCTGCATCGACATCGGTGCACACTTCAGCAGGATAGCCAAGGCTCTGCATACAAATGTATTCGGGGACTTTTGTCGGATGGTGATTAGCACCTCTCCCTGGGTATATCTTTACGGGTAAAGGTAGGTAGATATTCACGGGAAAGTGTTAGACAGGACGGGAATGAGACATGATAAGTGAAACATTTCGGAATGGACAATTGCGCGACACGATGAATGAATGGAAGACAAACTCTTAGTATGAGAAGAAGTGAAGCATTCTTCGTGCGCCTAACGACCTTGACATATACTTGATTGGATCGTGTGAGACCTGCTACTGTTTTACAACTACGTAGATGTACAAATATGCTCTAGAACCAACATCAACATCAACAAGAGCTCCCACTGCACTATTTCCCCAGCAGTACAGCCATTATCCTGGATGAAGCTGCAAGTGGATTCCCTCCCTCAGCAGTCATCTCATCTCCAACGCTGCACGACAATGGAGAAAACAACAAAGACACTCCATCCATCTCCGCTGTCCCTGCAGAAGCAAGTCTCAGATTGTGCATCCCTCGAAGGCCTCCGCAGTGGAGCCCAAGATTTGGACGTTTTAAGATGGGCACGGCACTCTCCACTTTTGCAAACGCTGCTTTCTTTGACGCTGCCGATGTCCACGGTGGTCGTGTCCTGTTTCGTAAACATTCCACGGCTACGGCGCCGGGCGGGGGGCAAGATGGCTGGTATGGAAGCTATAACGCGGCGGGGAAGAAAGAAGTCTTTGCGCTTTTCGCTTCGTCCATTTTAATGAACTACCCCTGACTCTGGAGCTGGGTGTTGACAGGTTTCGTGGGTCGAGGCTCATCATGTAATTAATGTATCCTCCGTTCAGCTCGGGGAGTGGAGTGGATTTCGATCTCCAATCGCCAATGTCTTTGTGTGTTTCGGCCGATCAGCCAGAAGCAAAAAACAAAGGGAGCTCGTCGTGGAAGGCCTTTTATTTTTTTTGTTAATCAGTGGTGCCCGGGGTAGCTGTCCGCCCCCGGCCCGCGGTGTGACGGGCATTGCTGGGATCTTCTGATCGTCGGGTTGAGGATCTGGGAGGGAGCGAGGGAGGACCATGGTGGGTTTTTTTAGGGGCCCGGGTCAAATCACCGACTTACATGGAATAATTACATTGGATGTTATCAGGGCTAGAAATTTCGTAACTTTTAACTAACTAATAACTAGTATCCACTTAGTTTAGTTAGTCAGGGCCTTTTATTAACTAACTAACTAAAACTAATAGGGGTTTTTGCTATTAACTAACTAACTAGGAAAAGTGGATACTCGTAACTAGGTTAACTAAAGTAACTAAATCTATTTATAAATACCTCTATATATATTTTTTTTTAATTTTTTTTTAAAGATATATTAATATATATATATATAAAAGTAACTAGCTTTTTAATTATATCTATTTCTATTAAATACTTTTATAGTATATATATAGAAATATATATATAATACTAAAGATCGCATTTAGCTAAGCAAATATAACTAAGACTAGTATAGTATTAAGCCTTTTAAATAATAAAGATAATAGTAATATATAGGCAAATATATTTATTTATAATAACTAAGTTATTAAAGTAATTAGAGGAAAGATAACTAAGAATCTATTTAATTAATATAGCTATTATAAAATCAACCTAGCCTTTAAACTTAATAGTATAAAGATAATAATAATAATAGACTTAAGTTATTTAAATATACTTATTAATAGAGATTAAATAAAGAAGTACTTAAAGAATATTATTTACTTTTTCTTAAATTAATATAAAATAATATATAATATAAATAGATCTGCTATATTAGTAGAAAAAGTTAGATTTAACTTCTATTTCTTAGGGTAAATATATTATAAACTAGTCTAAACTTATTTTACTATTAAAATATAGCTAATAAATGCGCTAGTACTAAATATATTACTTAGTATAAACTTCCTAAACAAATTTAATATAGATATTTTAGTTAGATAGAGATATCTGCAAATCAGATCTAATTATAATACTAGAGTGCTATTTATATTCCAGTCTAAACTAAAGAAACTAACTAAAAGAGTTATAATAATAAAATATATAAATATTATATCTTATATAATATAATAAGTTAAAGTAAAATACTCTAACTTAGATAAATATAACCTATGTTTTTCTAAATAAGTATACTTATTTATAATATATATATATAGTCCCTTAAACTATATATTTACTTTAAATATACTAAGAATAACTAAAGGCATAGGCTTTATAATAGTTATTAATAATTCTAATAAATCTATATATTTTTAATAGAAGTAAAAGCTAGGTATAATTAATAATTTCAATAATAAGGGGGCGCGTTAAGTATCTTAGTTAAAAGTATATATATTTATAATATATACTTAAGAAGCTAGTAAAGATAGCTATATAAATAGTAATATAGAAAGGATTCTTATAGCTAATAAGGACAAACTAGACAGTGTAATATAGGCAATAATAGTATCTAATAACCTAATATATAGATATCTAACTCTTAAAGTCTCATAACTAATTAATATACTTAAGGAAAAATTAATAGTTAGAGTGCATATATACTCGCGCAAATAAAGTCAGATAAAAAAAAATAAGAGAACTAATTAACTCTTTTAATATATAGCGCAATAGGGGTATAGTCCTAATAGATAAAGAGAATAAAATAAGAATTAATTTAGTGGATAATTAGTAAAATTAAAAGCTGATATTAAAAATATATTTGCTAGGAGTGGAAGATTAATATATGCTAGATAAGATATATAATAAGCTCTATAGCTAAGGAAAGATAAGCTAGATAACTAAGCTAATACTATTTAATTGCCTAATCTTTATAGTTTAATATATAGTTAATAGAAAGAGAAAATCCTGCGTGGTAATTAATCTATACTAATTAAATAGTATAGCTATATTAGATATTTACCTTATCCTATTATAAGAAGAGATAATTGCTTTGCTATATAGAAAGAAGTAGCTAAGTATAGTAGATATAATAGGTTTCTTTTATTAATTGCCTGTATTAATAGAGTATTAGAATAGGATAGTTATAATTAGTTTTAGAGGATTAGAAAAGAGCTATATTATATTAATAAGTTTTAAAAACAGCCTATCCTATATATAGAGATTTATAGACTAATAACTATATAAATATAGAGCCTATATATAAGTATATATTAATAATATAGTTATTTTTAGTAATACTTTTAAGAAATATTATAAGTATTTAGCCTAAGTGTTAGGAAAGTTTAATAAGATATATATAGTATTATTACTAATAAAGTTTTTTATAGGATACTCTTTAGTAAGATTACTTAGCTTTAAAGTTAATATATTTAGCCTTATAACTACTTAAGATTAAATTAATTCTTTAGCTAAGATTAAGATACTACTTTCGCTAATATATTTAGAAAACTACCTTAAAATAGTGATATTTTTGCGATAATTTATACTAAGTTTCTAAATAAAAGTAGAACTATTAGAAAAGAAAAAGACAGCCCTTTTTATAGAAATAAAGAAAATAAGTTAACTAACTAAGTATATAAATAAATTTACTTATTTAATAAGAATAGTAAAAGTCACCTTTAATTTAAGTTCTATAGAGCGGGAGTTATTTAAGATACTTTAGAGCTATTTAATATAAGAAATAAGGCTATATTATTATAATTTAATGCGCCTAACTTTCTTTAAATTAGATATAAGCAGCTATAATATAGAATTATTTATATTCTATATTAATAGTAATAAATAGAATAGAAAGATACTATTAGTAAACTAAATCTAGCTAGTCCTTTTCTTAAGCAGGCTATTATCTAAAGCTAAATAATAATATAAACTAATAGAGCTAGAGGTGGCTTATTTAATATAGTCTTATTAGAAGCTATATATAATAATATAATCTATAGTTAATAAAGTTATTATTTTAATAGACTATATAGTAATAAGAAGTATTATAAACTAAATAAATATATTAATATTAGATATTATTAAGGCAAACTAGAGACTAATAGTCTTATTAATATATCTAAGCTAATTTAATTTAAATATCAGATATATCTTAGGAAAACTGAATATAGTTCCAGATATATTATCTAAATTGCTAGTAAAGATAGAAGAAATAAAATATCCTACTTAAGTAGCGAGTGAACTAGATAATATTAATAGGGATATCGCGTTTTCTATAATATTATTAGTGGAAATATTAGATAAGCTTAGGATAAAGTTTATTAAGAATTACCTAAGTAATTAGAGAATAAATAGAGTTATAAATAATTTAGTAAACTAGAAATACTTAGTATTTATATTAACTAAGTAAACTAAAATAGGGAATATAGTAAAAAGGTCTAAAATTTATCTAGGCGAACTATTCTTAGTTAAAAACAGCCTCCTCTATATAATAGACTTAGCAGGCTAAAAGCGTCTTTATATACCTAAAGATTATATTAAAGATATCCTGCTAGTAATATATAATAAAAACTATTACGCAGAAATAGTGAAATATATAACTGCGCTAGATAAATTAATATTTTATAATATAATAAAATAAGTTAGAAAATAGGTATAATATTATTAAAAGTATATTATAAATTTTACTAATAGATAGAAGACTTTAGGTTAATTATATCCTATTTAAACTCTATTATAACTATTTTATATAATTATAATAGATTTTATAGTTAGCTTACCTAAAGTACTAGCATAGTAATCCTTCTAAAGGATATGAGATTATATATATAATTTTAATACTATAATAATAGTATTATATAAATAATTAAAAAAAAACTATACTAATACCTAGATATATTAACTATATAGCTACTAAATAAGTAAATATCTTTATAAGATCGCTACTACTATATAACTAAGATATACTAAAAGTTATAATTAATAATTAAGATCTAAAGTTTATAGGAGATTTATAGAGAGTAATTTTCATAGCGCTAGATATAATATTAAGATTTAATATAAGCTACTACCCCTAAATAGATAGCCTATCTAAGTGAAAGAATCAAACTATTAAAATCATATTATACTTTTATATATTTAAGTCAGATATACTTTAAATAGAGGTTATTTTTATATTATAATTCGCGTTAAATAATAGTTTATTAAGACTAATTAGTAAATTACTAAACAAGCTATTATTTAGATTTAAACTAAATACTGTATTAGACCTTATTAAATATAATAATAAGTTAGACTAAGATATGCTTAATATAATAAGATAGTTATATATAAATAAGGCAAGACATTCTATTAAATTTATAATAATAAAGATAAAAATAATATATAATAGGATATATAGAGATATTAAATTCTAAGTTAAGGATAAGGTCTACTTATAACTATATAAGGGATTTAACCTGCCTAAAAAACCACCCTAAAAGTGGTTACTATAGTAAGCCAGGCTATTTTAAGTAACTAAGAAAATTGGATAATTAGCTTATAGACTAGCCATATTAGATAAATAGGGCATATATAATATTATATCTATTGCATACTTATATCTAAACCCGGCTAAAGGCGATCTATATAATAGAAAAGTTAAAGAACCTAGCCTAATTTAAGAATAAGATAAGTATAAGATTAAAAAGCTAGTTAAGAGGAGAGTGAATAAATAAGAATAAAACCCCTAAATTAAATACTTAGTTTATTAGAAGGGATTTAGCCCTAAGTATAACTCTTAGATTAAGAGACAATAGTTTATATAATTAATAGATAAATTAATATAATAATATAAATTAAAGTATATTATTATAAATAAGGAATTAGAAAACAAACTAAAGCTATTTAAAGAGGTTAATATCATTCTTAAAATAAATCTAACTATTCTACTATATGAATTAAGGTAAAAGTAAGGTAAGAATAAGATTATTAGTAAAAAATAGCTATTAGTAGCTATTAAGAGGATGCGATATAATACCTTTCTACTTTAAATAAAAAAAAATTTCTCTCTCTCTTTTTTCTAAAAATATTATAGATAATATCACTTAAATAATATAAAGAATATAAAGAATATAATTAGCCTACTATATTAACTATTAATATAGTTAAACCTAATAAGCTGCTAGTAATGCCTTAGGGAAAGGGTTTATCTAACCTATTCTTATCTAGTAAAAAGAGATAATATATTAAAATTAATAATAATATTAACTCTAAAATTATTAAGAATATCTATTATATTAACTAAATAAAGAAAGATATAGAGTTAATTAAAAAGATATAAAGCACCGCTAATAATAAATTAAACTTTAAATATAAATTTATAGTAAAGAGAATTATACAGTTTTTTAACCTTATGCCAGCTAAAAACAGAGCGCTCTATAAAGATTTTATTAAAAAGATAAAGTACCTATTAGTTTTATTAGCTAAATTAGTTATTATATAGGGAGGCTAGAAAACTATAACTAAGTTGCTACATAAGTATAATAATCTTATAAAATAAGACCCTAATAGAGTCTATTATATCCTACTTCTAAGACTACTATACGCTTTAGTAATATATATATTCTTTTAACCTAATATAATAAACTATAATATACTATTAAAGGCATTATAATAATTAATCCTATCTAATATAATAACTAAACTCGCAGCAAATTATAATTTAAATATATAAAATAAGATCTAATATATTAAATAGAATAAGAGCTATAAAATACTAGTAAAGAAAGTCTTATTAACTATCTATCTAATTTAATTAGTAATAGTAATATAGGATATCTAATATACTAAACTAGTCTTTAGGCCTATATTTAGAATTATTAAATAGTAAATTAAAATTACTAAGATAATTATTAAAAAGGACTTTTATATAGATAATACTTAGCTTAATTCGGTGGGTATAATAGTAAGTAATAATAATAATAAGGCAATAGAAAAATTAATAATTAAGAACCTTATAGAAGAGATAGCCTAATTAATTTATTAGAGAGATTAGAAGCGCATCGCAGCCTGATATATCTATAAGTATAGTAAAGGCATAAGTAATAAGTTTAAGAATATAAAGAAATAGGTTAAGTAGCTAGGAAAGTTATTTATTATATAGATAAAACTAGTTAAAAAAAGTACTAGTATAAATAACTAATATTCTTAGCTATATTATTAATAGAATTTAGGGTATAGTAGCTCTACTTAATATAAATAATAAGATTTATAAGTAAGTTAGTATAAAATTATATATTATATATAACTAATTACTTAAATATCGCCTCCACTTTAATAAAATTATATAAGAAAGTTATAATATAATAAGATAGATATAATTAATTATAGCAGATAACTTAGTGCTTAGAAGTATTCTATAAGACCTTATAACTAAGATAGAGAAATATCTAACTAAGGAAGAGAATAAGAATATAGAGGATAAGACTAACTTAGATAAAGTTAGTAATAAGAATATAGATTTAGCGGCAGTAGCTTAAATATTACTCTAAATAAATTATTACTTAGGATAAGCTAAGTATTTTAGTAGGGGGGAGTTATTAGGTAGTTTAGATAAATAAGATAGACTAGTAGGTTATATATAAGAGAGGTTAATAGCTTAAATCAGTTAGCCTGTTTAGACAGGAAAATCCATCCAAATATAACATACTAATTTCAGACCTTTAGTTGGGTTTGTTCCTATTAATATAATTATTTTATACTTTAGTAGTATTAATAGGTTTAAGATTAATATATTTAAAAAATAAGAATTATATTATATTAATAGTAATTTTAAATTAATATATAATTATTTTATACTTTAGTAGTACTAATAGGTTTAAAATTAGCATATTTAAAAAATAAGAACTATATTATATTAGTAATAATTCTAAATTAATATATAATTATTTTATACTTAGTTACTTTTATTAGTAATATTAAGAGANTTA
>JAANBC010000140.1:50932-68544 GCA_014621405.1 Stylonectria norvegica
AAGGCNATTAATAGTNAGTAAGAGTAAAGAGTGCCTCTTTTATTTATAAGTCTAAAGCTAACTTTATTACTCTTATTAATAGAGTCTTTATAAAATATTTAATTTAAATATAAAAGAATAAATAAATTAAAAGTTTACTTAATTAAATTAATAATAAATCTATATTAAGATTTATCTATAATTAAAATAATATACTTCTTATTTATTAATAAGACTATTAATTCTTATAATAATAAAAAGAGAGTATATATAATATAAAATATATTAAAAACATTTATAATATCTTAGTAGATTCTTAAAAGATTTCTTTAAAATCTATTAAAAGATCTATAGCTAAACCTTAAAATTCTATAAATATTATATTAAATTATTATTAAGTCTTTTATTTAAGCTCTTTTTATACTTTTTAATTAGTATTTTAAAGCTCTTATAAAAATATTAAATTAATAATAAAAATTACCTTAATTATTATATTATTAATATTAAAAGAATATATTTAATTTCAGAAATATAATATAAGTGGTATTAAAGATAGTAATATATGTTATATAATACAGCTGCAGCCTCGCTAGCTTCGGGGCCGCGCAGAATGCGCCGGCCTAAATTTAGTAGGGGCATTCGCCCCCGGATGGTATCGGCCCGATTAGGCTTAGCGGGTGTTCATGCTTTACAGTAGGTTGTAGATAAGGGTGTCGATGTTTAGGTACTCGCTGCTGGGGGTCGTAGCGGTAGCGAAAGCGGTAGCGGTAGCGGAATTGGTGCTGGTAGACGGTGCCGGTGGTCGGGGGGCTTGCAGAGACTGGCACTGCGTGTGTTAAATGGCACAGTGTTGATGCCGGACGAGGTGCTGGGCTGGATGCGGGGCACGGGGCCTGGGTTCTCTCAGTCGGCACGGCGTGACGGCATTGACAGACGTCGACACTCTTTTTGCAGTTGTTAGTTCAGCCGCTGGCGCTGGTGCTGGTGCTGGTGTTGGTGTTGGTGAGGGCGGGATCCTATGCCAGATAGGAAGTAGTAGGGTGGTGATTTAAATGGTGAGGTAAAAAAGCTGCAGGACACGACGTTACTTGTCTCAGTGTCTCGATGCTAAGGAAAATCGAGATGGATCTGGACCGATGTCTGGTACTTTTACCAGCTGATATGAAGTGAGGCGAGCGAAAAGAAAAGCCCGGCTTCAACGCAAGGCAAGGCAAAGTCAGGTCAGGTCAGGATTAGTCGAGGGAAAAATGAAAGAGGAAAGTTCACGATAACACTGCTTTAATTACGCTGGAGATCTGGGATATCTTCATCTGGATATGAACCTGAGCACTGCGAACAGATTCACCGTCATAAACCGGCAGCAGCACCGCACTGTCCGGCGGTGCTGCACAGTCGCGTCCCTCCATAGATTCAAGGATTTGGAGATTCAAGACGGTAATGACTGTCAGCAGTGCCTGTAGCTTCACCAGCATCTCCAGCCCAGCAGGCCCAGGCAAATTGGCATAGGACCCGCAGCGTTGGGCTTGTTGCTGCTCATGTGCCCTGCTGATATTTTGAGACGGTACGTCTGGCGCTAAAACTCGGCAGGCCAAAGTCAAAAATACACCCGCGCCCCGAGCTTCTTTTAGTGTTGGCGTCGTTGGCGGGCTGGTTACGAATACACTTAATTAGGCAAAGCTGGTTGGAAAGGTTAAGCACGCGAACGTAAGTGATGGGTGCATAGCTTCCAGCTTTGCATCTTTGAAAGGAGAGCAACCACTGTGGGGCCTATTTAGCCATTGGTCAATCTGACCCTCTAAGACTAGCCATTGGTCAGTTTTTTGAAAAGATACGTACCGGTATGGTACCAGTACGTACCTGTTGTTATGTGTATATGCAAGCTGTAGCTAGGTACCTCCTGAGGGACTGGGTTCAAGATTAGAAGACGGGAGGCAGCTGTACGCAGCTAGGGCTGTAGCCGAAGTCATCTTCATCAAGGTCATCAGATTCATCAAGGCTGCTATCAGCAGGGTTGATCCGTGAGGGGCTGTTGTTATGTACAGGAGCTACGGCAGGCCATAGCTTCAAGAGATCAGGTTTGACAGACATCAGCTGCAATCAGCTGCGAGGCCTCACAGATAACGATGAAAGCAGCTTTGCCTACGCCTATGCCCGCAGCTTGCTGCCGCCATCAGGGTCTTGTTAGTTCATGAATAACTGACGGGCCTTTGACGACGACTGCGCTCGAGTCTGTTGTTAGTCGTCTGCATTGTTGAATCAATTAGTTGGCAAAGAGATACAATAAGTACTTAGCGAACAGCGGCTCCGGACTTCGTCCTCGGGATCTGCCAAAGGTACCTAACATGAAATCCATGGATGCACGGCTGGACTGGGTTGGGCTGGCTTGCGTCGTCCAGGTACGACAATTATAGCGTAATAATATGCTGCAGTATGTAAACGCTGCGACTTCTCGCTGCGCTGCTGGTGAACTGCAGCAGCTTGCAGATCCAGCAGCGGTGTCCGTGTCGTTGTGACAAGCATTGCGAGCCATCTGTAGGAGTCGAGTTTGCCAAGGGTCGAGGGGTCGAAATGACGCCCAGCGACACACCCGTGGTGGAGACGTGGATGATGATGCTGGGCCCCCGGTGCGAGCCACAAAAAGATGCACTCTGAATGACCTTGTTGATGCCGCGTGCTGACATCATGAGCCTCACATGTACACACCCACTCGCCGGGCTGTTTGCTGGGCTTCAATGCTCACGCACGGCAGCGAGAGAGGCAATTTGCAACGCAATGATGTCCCGCTTCGCCAAGCTCACATGATGGATGAACGAGGGCATCCCGGGTGGCCCGATGCCCTCACGTTACGACTAACACGATCCGGGTTCCAGGTCCCAGGTCCCAGGTCCCAGAACCATCACGTCACGTCACCTTGCTTGACCTCAGCTCAGCTCACCTCACCTTAGCTTGCACGAGTGCACAGAGCCTTGTTACCCACAGACCTCAAGATATCTTCTCGCGGTGCTGGATGTTATCCCGACAGGGTCGTACTGCAAGCGCAGGGGAGGCATCGATGGTCGCTGTCTCTGCACTCTGCAGGCATAACTCACGTTAACGACACCGATGTTAAACACAAACCCAGTATTAGGACGTATAATATCAACTAAGACAAGGGTAGGCGCCCACCCCTAATTATCCCATCGAATGCGCGAAGGGAGCTTTTTTATACTAGCAGGGTTCTTAACTAATCAGGAGTGCAAGATTAAATAGTACTTAGTTTTACTGCTATTAAAGCTAATAATTAAAGTACTAAAGATTTTTCTATATTATAAGGCCTAATATTACTCTTATTATAGCTATGCCTTATTATTCTAGCTATCTTATATAGGTGACTTTATTATAAGTTATCTATTAAAGTCTAGAATTAAGTAGAAATAGTATAAAAAAGCTCTCTTTATATATTTAATAAAATAATAAAGATTAGAATTCTAGAATTATTTTATATAGTATTTAAAAGTAAAGAGCTATATACTAATTATTTTATTATTAATACTTTTATTTTATTTAAGTTTATAACTTAAAGTAAATATTTATATTATATTAGTAGTATGCACTCTATCTCTAGCTAAACGCCAGTTTAATAAGTGTTAACTATAAAGGCATCACTTGCTAAAGGTTATAGTGGGACAAATGTAGCTAGCTGAATAAGTTCACAAGCCAGCTGTACTAGAACTACTCTGCGTTTAGTATAGTGTTCGACTTTTACCAACCGCTTGGTAACATCAGGCTAGTCTCTCCTGGGAGGCTATGCCAAGTGGGCTGTGAGAATAGTGACCAATAGTAGTCTTAAAACCCCGTAATTTGCTATACGAAGACGCAACCAGGCAACCGGAAGATCTGCCACTCCTTCGTCTGCCTTCCATACCCCTGCGGCACCAACAGGCTTACGCCATGTGATCAACATCTATTAGCTTCTAAAGAAGGTACCTTGGGTAAGCGCTCAGCCAGAACTACATAAGGCTTTGTTCGCAATTTCTCGCCCTACTACGCCCCTCACCTCGCTTTTGAAACGCATGGCTCGAGAATGAAATGGCCTCTATCGCCTCAGGCTATCCCGCCGCTGTGAGTTGTGGCTGAGACTTCTTCAACCCCACTGGCAATAGCTCATATTAAACGCAGTGGTTTGGTCCTCGGGTTGTACACGCTCTCATTGAGATATTACACGAGCGCTGCATACGGTAATTCAATCTCTTCGAGAACGGATCTCCGCTAATCCCCTACGCAGAGCGACCGATTCACCTTACAATTCTCACTCTCATGATGACAACGATATTTGCTATTGTCTCATCTGATTACCATCATTTAATCTCCAGATTCACCGCCTCAAATGGCTTGCCAACCGACATGACAAGGACGACCAATATGAGGAACATGCGTCTTCAGAGTCGCTGCCTCGAATTGGTTCGTCGCTGGCCTATACCGCTTGCGTATACTGTTGCCTGCGTTGCGCTGCGGGCATGGTCATTCTGGCTCATTGTCAGAACGACCCAATGCGCTTACCCAGGAGTCGAGGTGAGTCTTTTGACTAAATCTTCACGTACAAAGTATACGAGCTCATCGCTTCTATTGCCAGGCATTCTTACCTTTCTTTATCGTCGTGTGGGATGCTTTTGGCTGTTCCGCCTTCCGCTTTCTCTCGCCAAAGCTACCAGAGACAGCCAAAGTCCACAGCCTTCATTTTGTTTCGAATCCTCGCACGGCCTACGGTTTTGTTGCCCTGCTCTGGGGATTCTCCGCTGTGTCAGCTTTGCCCTACTTCCGAACTATCACAGGGACCATTTGCCCAGCAGGTTGGGAATGGAAGCCCTTAGTTGTAGGCGCACAGGTCGCCATTTGTATCTTTGATGCTGTGGTTTTGGTGAGCATGTCCGATCTTCGCCGCGCCGAGCTGGAAAATGCCGGTGATCCAGGCGGCTTCCTGATCATCGTTCCCTTGACAGCGGCTTTTTGCATTTTTGGGACGTCTTTTTGGACACTTCTCTCTGATTCGGACTTATTCTGGGCATTTTGTCCATCTATTTTTGACTTGAAAGATCTGGCCATCGACTCACTAGCGACCACGGTTGTTGTGGTCTGCGGCTTCTCCCTCGCGCAAGTCCTACACCCAACAACCATAGGTCTTCTTGTTAGTAGCCTGGGCCTCTTTGGGGGTTACATCTTCCAACCAATTGCGGGACTACTTCTACCCCCAACATATGCGCGTGAGACTCTAGGAGCAGCTTTCGTGGTGGCCGCGCTGTTAGGTGTTCTCTGCTGCTTCACTCTTAAGTACTCAGATTTTCGTCAACGACACATCACTTCCATTATGCATCGATGGCTTCTTCTCTTGCTCGTGGCAGTCTGCATGTCGAGTGTAGTTATTGTCTCCTGGTCGAATGACGTCCATTCGGTCAAATCAGTACGCCAAGCCATTACTGAACTAGTTGCTGCTGGCGATGCCAAGGCTCAACGGTGGGCAACTGGGGCCGTGATGAGTCGGACGCTGGAGGAAGCAGTTGCTGAGTACAGACATAGGTATGGCTCGCCACCACCACCGAACTTTGATGCATGGTACAATTTTGCTACGGCCCGAGACTCCCCAGTCATCGACGATTTCGACCAGGTCCACCAAGATTTGCTTCCCTTTTGGGGCATTGACCCAGCGGAGATACGCCATAGGACCTCAGACCTCCTCTCTTATCCTATCTTAGAGATGGGTGGTCTGAGGATTCGAAATGGCACTGTCGAAATATCCCCTCACGTTCCCGCATCACATCGATGGATGATGGATTCTTTAGAGAGGATGATCAGTCCATTTTCTCAATGGCTGCCAGACATGGACTTGGCTATTAACTTGGCCGACGAGTGTCGCATGGCCGTTCCATTTGGAGAGATGGAAGCCATGAAAGTCAAAGGTCGGAATTTGAGGAGCAACATTGTGCAGGATGTCAACAACGAGACTAAAGATGGGAGAGATGAATTTCGATGGCCAGAAACCTTCACTGACCCCGCTCCAAGGGACAAAATGCCCGCGGAATTCGCACACTATGGGTTGTGGCAACTATATTACGACCTCATCGCACCGTCATGCTCTCCTACCAAGCTGGCGCGACATAAGCGATGGTGGGACAGGAGCACGATGTGTGTGGAATGCATCGCACCGCACTCAACCTTCACAGAACACGGCCTGCTCCTGGCTGATAACGAATTAGCCCATGATATGTGCCATCAACCTGACATGGCATACCTTGACGGCTTTATTATGTCACCATCGCGTGCCATGGTTGGCACTCAGTCATTGTTCCCGATTTTCAGCCAAGGCCGCATTGGCGGGTTCTCAGATATCTTGATACCCTCTCCCTGGAACTTTGATCACAAATGCGCGTACGACGAGAAGCTTGACATGGCGTGGGGCGAAAAAGAAGACGGACTTTTTTGGAGAGGTTCTAGCTCAGATGGGTATGCCGCTCACGGATCGTGGACGGGATTTCTGCGGGCACGTTTCGTTCATGAAGCATACGAGCAGAAACAACAAGAGCGGACCATCAACAAACTCCCGTCTATCAACGTTTCATTCGCAGGTGACGTTCACAAGTGCCTTGAATCCGATTGCGCGACCGAATTAGAAAGCTTTCAGACCTGGGCCGATGCTATGCAAATTAATACTACTCAGCGTAACGCTAAACAGGGTTCTACTGAGAAGACAGCCAGCAGTCTTTTATCGCAGGCTGTGCCTTTTGGGGAGAATTGGCGTTTTCGACATCTCTTCGACATGGACGGGGCAGGTTTCAGTGGCCGGCTTCTGCCATTTCTAGAGAGCCGAAGCCTGATCTATCGTGCCGCCATCTTTCAGACCTGGTTTGGCGAAAGACTGAGTGCGTGGCATCACTACGTCCCCGTGGATGCTCGACTAGGGTCGGGTCTGTGGGCTGTGTTGGCCCACTTCTTCGAAAATACGGAAGGATCTAATAATGACATGGGGGGGGATAGGACTGGACAAAAGATTGCAGAGCAGGGAAGGCAATGGACAAAAAAGGCTCTCAGAGACGAAGACATGCAGATATATATGTTCCGTCTGCTCTTGGAATATGGCAGGCTAGTTAATCGAGACTGAGAAGTCAATGTTCACCTCAAAAGGTTGGCTGACGCACTTTTGTCCGCAGCTTGCCAATGCTCCTAGTCGGTTATAATCCCCGTGGCAATTGATAACTTTCATCTGGTTACAGCTGAGTTAAGACGAGAGTGTTTACGGCCTGGGCTACTTTGTAGACGGGTCAAGGAAGGTGCCCACCCACCTCTCGGTGTCTTACACGCCGTGACTAGAAACGAAGAATGCATAGGCTGTGAGATAGCAAACGATACAATGTCGTCGGCTTCCCAGAGGCAGCTCAACGGAACAAAGAGCCCCGTTAGCATTTCGAAGCTGAAGCTAAAGGCAAGAAGCTGTACTCTCCCTATGGGCCGCTATTCAAAGCGAAGGACAGCTCCAATGTCGCCGGCCTTGCAATGGCGACCGAGTCGCTGGCATTCGCACCTCACGTCTTGCAGGGTGGGTGCGTTTACCGTTTTCACTCCCCGCAATCGAGGTTTCATTGTACTTAGTAGGGCGAACATGCCGTCAATGGCTGTCAAAGGACGTCAACGAGGCTTCGGCGGACAGCCAGAGAGTCCGTAACACCCGGATGTTCTCACTCGTTGATCTGGTATCGTGTATGAAGGTTAGGATCAGATCTTATACAACGAAAACGTAGATCAAGTACGCTGACGAACCCTGCCGCAATTGTCCCTTACTTTGTTGAAGAGGTCAGAGTATGCGCTGCCGTTTCCGCCGTACATGACGGGTTGGTAACATGCCCGTCATTAGCATTCCCCATTCTGGGGATAGGAAGATCGACAGACAGTCCTGGTTGCGTTTGATTCAAAGCCAGAGCTGGGGTGTCCACTGTCCACTCAAACGAAAGCGACGAGTATTTGACTGTCGCTGACAACGCGGAAAATTCGCCTTTCGGTGAACCTTGTTGCCGATACAATGCACTGTTTGTAGTGGTTCAGAGAGTTTCACGCTTGAAGTGCGAACTCCTCGAAAGTCCAATAGGAAACACCATCGTAGAGCATCAAAGCGGACGTTATCAGCTCTCGCAAATTGTAGGCACGGCAGCTATTCCTCACGAAGATGCGGATGGGCGAGTTCAAAAGGTCGCGGCTTAAGTATCTGGGGGAGATCGCACATAAGTCTCCGCAAATGCAGCTGTGTTTCAGTGTTGTTGGAGGATACGGTACCACACGTTACGAGGGATCATTAAAGCTACGATAGATCATCTGTTTTAGTAGGAGGGTTACAAGGTCAAAGCCACAGGATCAGCAGATAATATAGATAAGAGACTCTCTGGCTTCCTCTAGCCCCTATAGTAAATAGCTATATAGCTAGAAAGGTCTTAGTATAAAAGAATAGAGTATTCTTTTATTAAAGAATCTTTTTAATATATTTAATTTAATTAATTTATTATTATATACTTAAAAGCATTTTATTTTTTAATAATTATAAGCTTAATATATATTCTTTAAAAAGTAAATAATAATAATATATTAATATTTTAATTTATATTAATTATAGCTATTAGTTATATTTATATAAAGAATTATAAGCTATTATAAATCTAATATTAATAAGCCTAATATTTACTTTTCTCTTACTTTATAAAAAGATCTACTAATTATAACTAATATAAAGTAAATATTATAAATAAATTATATATAATTTATTTAGATCTCTTTAAATAGGGCTTAATTTAAAGAGGTATATTAAACCTGAGTTATAATATATACTAGGTTCTGCAGCTTAAACCTGGAAATAAGCTGCATTATATAATCTTAAAATTAAAAGTAAACTAGTATAGTTAGGATACTTAAAGCAGCCCTTAGAGAGAGGTAAATGCCGCAAGTAAGATTAATTAATTATCTATAGGTTTAATAACTATTATCTTTATAATAATAATTAGCTATTCTTATAGAACCTGCTATATACCTAATATAATCTTAATAACTATCTTTTAAATTTAAAAAAAGCCTAGATATTAATATAATAGTTTTTTTAAATATAAGCTATACCTTAGTTTAGGCTTATACTATAATTATAGGAGGAATATTAATAGAAAGAAGAAAGAAACTAAAAAAAATAAAAAAAGAAGACTAATTAAATAGTATAAAGCTAATAGTTTTAATAAATATAGTAAAAGTATTATAAAGCTAAACTAGAACTAATAAGTCTTTACTAAGTACTTTAGTAACTCTTATAAGAATATATTAATATACTTAAAAAAAAGCTTATAAAAAAGCAAAAAACTAGCTTATCTATAGAAAAATAAAGAGTAATTATAGAGTAATATAGTAAAAAGAAAGAAAGAAAAAAGCAAGAAAAACAAACTAGCGCAGAAAGTAAAAAATACTAATCCTCTTATATATACTATTATATACTTATTATAGCTATATTATTTATATTATATTATTAACTTATTATTCTTATATATAGAAGACTTATCTTATAATTACTATAACTAATATAAGACTAATAGAGAGTTTACCTTCTCTATCTTCTTCTTTTTCTTTATCTTCTTTTTTAACTTCTCTTACTTCTTCTTCTCTTACTTTTTCTTTTCTTTTAATAACTTTATATTATTTATAATAAATAGCTTTATTTTACTAGCTACTTATTATTTAAAGTTAAGCTTCTTTTTTTTTTAGTATATTACTATATAATTATATCTTATATAAGGCTAGAATAATCCTATTATATAAATAAAGCTCTTTTAAAAATAACTTCTTTAGCTTTATTAAATACTTTATAATATTAGTAAGATATAAAATACTATTAATAAGTAAGTTATTATTAAAGAATAGTGCTTATATATTTAATATAGAGCCAGATTAAGCTTAATTTACTATCTTAATAGTACTTAATATATAAGCTACTGCATTACCTAACTCTTATATCTTCTCTATCTATTATAATAATTAGTAAAGACTAAGATAAAAGAAGACTATACTTATAAAGGCCCTGCTAACTAGAGCCTCTATAAATACCTTATTAGCAGGTCATACTACTAAAAAGAGTATAAGGCAGTTACTTTTCTAATTAGACTAGCAGGCAATATATACTCTAGCTATTAAGTCTAAAATAAATAGTTAGTAATATAAAAATATTATAAAAATAAGAAAGTACTTATTTACTTACTCCTAATAAATAGCAGCTATACTTTATATCTTTATTCTTATAATATAAGGCTAGTATAGTAATAATTATATTAAACCTGCTATAATAATAAGCTAGATAGCTAACTAGCTACTACTATCTTCTTCTTCTCTTTCTTCTTATTTACTACTATTACTATTATCTTCTTTTTCTCTTTAAGCCTAATAGAAATTATTAATAATTATATTAAAAATGCATTAAAGTTAAATAGAATAATAAGAAAGAAGAAATACTTATAATCTTATCTATTATTAAATTAGGCAATTTTTTAGGGTTTATTAGCTCTTATATTCTTAATTACCTATAGGGTATTAATATAATATAACTATATTAAAGATAAAATAAATATATATAGCAGCGCTATTATTACTATTATTATTATTTTTATTTAATAAATTCTAAGAATACTTTCTAAGAAAATTAACTTTATATATCTTAAATACCCTATACTTAAGAAGTTTATAATCCTCTTACTTAGCAGTCTTATTATATATAGTTTAATATATTAAGAGTTAGATTATTATTATATTTATATCTATTAAGTAACTATTTAATAGTATTTCTTAATTTTATATAATTAGGTTAATTCTTAATTAAAAAATAGTAATATCTAGTTTTAAAACTAATTAAATAGCATGCTATCTTAATAGATTAATATTTTATATTAGTGCTTCTTTTATAGAGATAATAAAAATACCTAGTTTAAGGTTTTAAAACCTGACTTATATCTTAATATTACTAACCCTAAGACTTATAATAATAGCCTTTTAATTTAATACTAGGCTTAAGTAAATACTTTTAATACTTAAAATAAGACTAATAGTATTAGCTTAGGCTTTACTTATAAGCTAAACCTATAGCTTAATTAGATAGGCTAAGCTATTTATTTAAAAGACTATAAATCTAAGTATTTTAAGATACTTATTAGCTTAGACTCTTATAAAGGCTAGCCTTAGCCTAATAATAAAGCTTAAAAGAACTAACTTAAGTATATAGGTCTTCTTAAGGAGGTTTAGAAAAGCTTACCCTAACTTATTATAATAGTATAATTTTAGGCTATAATTAAAGTTACTAGTCTTATTACTCTCTTTAAGTTATAATAATAAGAAATAACTTAAGACCTATAAAAACTCTTTTTTAACTGCCTTAAGTATAATAATAAAGAGATATATATAATTATTTAAAAGCAGGTTATTAATTATATTATTTATAATATAATAGCCTAAGTAAATAAACCTAACTTAGGCCTTATTATCTTATTCTTAGCCTAAAAAACTGCCTTAAGTAAATTTAAGAGTTGCCTTAAAAATATATATAATATAAAACCCTCTTATTTTAAGGCTATTTAAAAAGATATTAACTAATATATATTTGCCTTATTTTTAAGCTTTTTTAATTAAAAGATCTTTAACTTACTTTATAATAATATTCTTATTAATATACTTAATATTCTTAGTTTTTACTTAATTATTATTAGTATTAAGTAGCTATAACCCTATAAGTATATTAAAATATACTTTATTATTATTAAGTTTAGCTATCTTTTTATCTTATAAGATGCCTATAAGAAATATTACTTAATTATTAATTTTAGGATTTTTAATAAGAAAGAGAGTGCTTTTAATCTCTTTAATACTATTTATATTTATATTTAATAATATATAATTACCTTCTTTATTATAATTTTATTAATACTTATTAATTAAATCTTTAAGATATATATTTATAAATAGATAATTAATAATAATATTACTCTTATAGCAGATATATAATAAACTAGTAAGTAAGTTTAGTTTAGTTAATTAATTTTTATTATACTCTAATTTCTTAATCTTATTAAATCTTTAGCTTTAAAGCTTTAAAGTCTTATATATTAGCTTCTTCTTTTTAATAGCTTAAAGAGCTTAATTATATTTAAACTTAATCTTATTTAGCTTAAGAATAATATAAGTAATATCTTATTTAATTATATCTTTCTTTCTAATACTTATAATAAAACTCTATTTAATAACTTAAATTAGATCTTATATTAAATTCTTATAAACTCTGCCTTATATATAAATTAGTTTTAAAGTAGTATTATTTGCTCTTATATTTAACTATAATATATTAAGTTAGTTAAGTAATTCTAGTCTAAGTTACTTATTTTTATATACTTAACTAATAGCTAGCCTGCTTATATACTTAAGATTCTTAGTATTTAATTTACTAATACTTTTTATAATAGCCTTAGGAATATCTTCTTATAAAAGAGATTTATTTATTTTATTACTTCTTATTATAAAGGCTATTACTTTAATTAGAGATTAAAGATTATTTACTACTATTTGCCTTTTTTAGTTAATATTAAATTAGTTTGCTATTTTTAGCTAGTTCTTCTCTTTTAATAAACTATACTTTATCTCTAATAAACTAGCTTTAATTAGGCAAGTATATATTTATTTAGCCAGATTATTATTTATAGTAATACTAATTAAAATATATTAGAGAAGTTATAATAAGAGGATAAGATATAATAAATATTAATAAATATTATTACTTAACTTATAAGAGTTAGAATAAATATTTATAATTATTATTATCTTATTATTATTATTAGTTATTATTTTCTTAATAATATCTTTAAGAACCTAACCTAGCTTAAGCTTAATAATAATATAAATATAAATGCAAATTTAAATAATAATAATCTTCTTATTATTTTAGCTTATTAAGCTGCTTATTTAATCTCTATTAATAGTATAATATATAGCTAGATTAGATAGTAATTTAATAGTAGTATTACTCTTTAATAAGAGCAGTTTCTTTAGGCAAGCTAGATCTAGCACTAGTTTCTTAGCTTTTATAACCCCTACTTATAAATAACTTAAGCTAAAGACCTAAGTTATTTATTATTATTATTTTATTATATATAGTAATAGGTAATATATATCTTCTATTTTTAATATCTCTAATAAACTAATCTCTAAGTAATACTCTATTAAATATTAAAAAGCCTTAAAACTTACTTTTATAGTAATTAATATATTATTCTTTAAGCTATTATTTAAGGCTAAAGCCTTATTATTTAAATTACTAATATAAATAAGAGAAAGAGTATAGCCTTTCTTCTTTCTATATATAGTATAATTAATAAAGTAACTATTATAATTATTCTTTTAGTTATTTTATAAGCTAATTTAAAGAGATAGTACTAAGAGCTTTAAATTAATACTTATACTTAAGTCTATAGCTATATTAAGACTTATTAAATTATTCTAGTAATACTAGAGTCTATTATAACTACTATATTTTAATTTTTTATTTCTTATCTTATTAACTAATAATAGCTTAACTATATTATAATAAATAAGTGCTATATTATTCTTAATACTAGCTATATATTCTAACTCTAACTACTAATACTAAACTATATCTTAGTTAGTTTTAATACCTAACTTATACTATTAATAACTACTTTTATAGCCTATAATAAAGCCTACTTCTTTATAATAATTAGTATTAATACTTTATATACTTAGGTCTTTTATAGTATTACTATATACTATAATATTTACTATAAAGTTACTTATATTAAAGGTATTAATATAAAGACTTAAATAATAATATAATAAATTATAGCTATTTAATAAGCAACCCCTAGTACTTATATTATTATTTACTATACTTATATTACTTAAGCTAAAGCTTTTATTTATAATCTTAGCTATATTATCTTTTATACTAAGATTAATACTCCTAATAATAAAGCCTATTAGATATAAGAATAGCTCTATAATAGTAGCACTATTATCTTAATTAACACTCTTAGGCTAGAGCTAGATATTCCTAATATATAATATATCTTTTACTTTAATACTTCTTTTTACTTATAGGATTATTTATAAAAAAAATAGTAGAAATAGCTAAAATAGTCTTAATAGCTATATTACTATTTTTACTAGCTAGTACTTAAATCTTTTATTTTATCTTTACCCCCCTAAGATACTTATAAATACTAATATTAATAAGTATCTTTATAAGTATATAAAATACTAATAAGTCTATATTAATTAAGTTATAAATAGATATATAGATTACTTAATATATAAGAGTACTAAGCTCTAATATAACTTTTATAAAAAAAACTACTATTATTATAACTAACTTAGCACCTTAAATAGTATTTATTATTATATTTACTTTATTACTCTTTACTTAATAGTTAGCTTAAAAAGCTTAATAAACTCTTATTATTCTTAACTAAGCCTTCTAATAATAATAAAGATATATTTATAAAGAGATCTCTAATAACTAATAAGAGCTAGTAAACTTCTAATAATACCTCTTAATCTTTAATAATTAGTGCCTAACCTATTATATATATAAACTAGTCTAATACTATATAAATAAAGACTATAAATAAAATACTAGTATTTTTATAACTCTTAAAGTTAATAACTTAATAGCCTTCTATAACTAATAGTTTAAAACTTATATATAAATATAATATATTAAGCCTTATATTAGCTGCTATATTTATTATATTCTAATTAAGTAGTATTACTTATAAGAATTAGACTCTAAGAATATAAATAGTCTTAAGTATAAACTAATAGGCCTATATTAGTATAAGAGTTTAATTCGCAGCTTATTCTACTATTTATATACTAATCTGCAAGTTATAAATATATTAAGTTACTTAATATATTTTAGCCTAATTTATATTAGTTTTTAGCCTAAGAATAATTTAATAAAGTTCTAACTTAAGTATATAATAATTAGGACGCTTTTAATACTTAGTATAACTTATATTTTTATATATACTTTATATTTAATTATGCCTTTTAAAATTATAGACTTTAAGTCTAATAGTAAAATAGACTAGATAGTATATAAATTATATTAAGATCTTTATTAAATACTATACTTATATAGTTAAATAGTACTAAGAGTAAGATATACTTTTTAGAAAAGTGGGGCAGATTTAAGTTCTATTATAATTTAGAAAAAAAAAACTTAATTAATAATATTTTTTTTTAACTCTATAGCTATTTTATAGATTTAATTAAAATAAATTAAAAAAAATTAAAATTTAAAGTATCTAGTATAAATCTAAGATTAAATCAGATTAGGCTAGTTTATAATATCCTAATATAAGATTAAATTAAAAGTAGCTTAGTATTTCTAATATAAATATAAGATTAAATTAGATTAGGTAATTTATAAGTTTAGACTTAAAATTAAATATTACTCTGCCTTTTAATAAGTAAATACTATATAAAAAATATAAAAAAAAATATTTCTATTAATAAGAATTTAAGGCAGATTTAAGAGGATTTATTATTAATAATTATTCTTTTACTCTAATTTAAGCCTAATATAATAATTATTACTAATAATTAAGCTATATCTTAGCTATATTTTAGCTATATCTTAGCTATATCTTAGCTATATTTTAATAATATTTTTAATTAGTTATAAATTAGCTATACTTAGTTTTAACTACTTATTAGCTATATTTTAAATAAATATCTTAATTTTATTATTCTTATATAAGCTAAGGTCTAAAAATAGTAATTTAAAACTAAGAGCTTTAATAAATTAATAGCTACTTCTAAAGGTTTACTTATATACTTAATAAATTAATAGCTACTCTTAGAGGTTTGCTTATATATAGGTTTCTCTTTACTTAATATTATTAAATACTTATAATTACTATTCCTAAAGGTTATTTCTTATATTATATTATTATATCTTTCTAATAATTTAAAAAATATAGGCACCTTTAAGTTAAAGTATCTAATATAAATAAGATATAAGCTAATAAAGAGTACTAAAGGAGACTAAGAAAATAAAGAGTATTTATAATAACTAGCTAAATATAATTTAATAATATATCTATTAATTATTTTATATTATATTCTTTAGGTATCTTATTATTTATAAATTAAAATACTAGACTCTATATTAACTTATATATTTTAATACTTATATATTATGCCTTATATATTACCTAGCTTATTATACTAATATATAAATATTATTAACATATATATAACTAAGTTCTAGTTTTATAAGTAATTAAATATATAAATATATCTTATTTTACTATTTTAAGCTTCTAATTCTAGCTATAGTAAAAATATATATAAGCATACTATAAGTATAAAGAATACGCAAGAATAGGGGTCGCATAAGATAGTGATACCCCACTTTAAGTAAATAGGTAAATATATTATAAGTGCATATAATAGTTATAGAAGTAGAGAATATAATTCTCTTTTAAGTCCTTTTTACTACCTATATAGCTTTTATAAGAAGATTATTTATTTCTTTTATACTATGTTATATAGCTATAAACTTAGTTATAAATATAATAAAATACTTTACTTAAGTAATAAAGTTATTAAAAAATAAGTTATAGTCTTTAGAATTAAGTTTAAACTAATACTAACTTATTTTAGTTATAATACTATATTTTTCCATTTATATACTATTTACTCTAGTTTCTATTCTTTATATCATAGCTTTATCTTTAATTAATTTACTTATATATTAGAGTTCTTTATTTATAGTAGTATTATTAATAATTATAAACTTAGTTCTTTTCTTTCTTTATAATTTAAGAGCTAAACTATTTACTTAGTATATTACATATATCTTTATTAAAGTTAAAGATATAATAAAAATCTCTAATATTACCAGTTTCTTAGTTATTATATTAGCTAACTTATATTTATAGTATTATAGTATTATTTAATAGATTTAATATAAAAATTAAAGAATATTAATCCTTAGTTTAAGAAAAGTAAAATTATAAGAAATCTTTCTTCTTTTAATATTACAAGTAAGATCTTTACTAGCTATTACTAGCCTAATCTTCTTACTTTTAGTTTACTACTATTAATAAGATTATTAAATTAGTTTCTAAAATAGTATTAACTTATTTAAATACTTATAATTTAAAGATAAGTTTCTTATTTATAATAAACTATATTAATCTATTTTATTATATAAGTTTATTAGCTAATTAAATAAGTTAATCTCTCTTAATTTATCAGTTATACTTAGAGCTAAAATAGCTTTATTAAACTATATATCTAGCTTAATAATTCTATTCTGTTTTATTAAAATCTTTTTTACTTAGCCTAATTATCTTATATTTTATTTTATCTTCTTAAACTAAGGTAAGTGTCTTAACTACTCTTTTATATAAATCTAGCTTTATAGAGTTTAAATAAAGATATAATATAAGTCTAATACTATATGTTTCCTATTTATTTTAATATTACTAAGTTATATATAAATTAATATATTAATAGTATCTCTCTTATTAATAATATACTAAGGTTTAATATAAGTTTTATTTTCTAGCTTTTATAAT
>JAANBC010000141.1:0-68486 GCA_014621405.1 Stylonectria norvegica
CTTGCGGATGCCGCGCAGGACCTGGTTCAGCGTTGCTGGTCGGGGGAGCGTGCTGCTGAAGCTGCGGAAGGAGGGCGTCGTGAGTTTCGGGGCGAGGAGGGGGACGATCGGGCGACGGGTCGCGGGGGCGAAGAATTGACGGAGGATGGAGCCGACCATGATGGGCAATTGGACGGTTGTGGGGCGTGAAACTGCGTAGAAGGTCGTCGTCGTGGTCGTGAAGCTCTCCCGACTCCAGCTCGACATCCTCAAAATCTCACAGCCGGAGTTTCCCCTTGGACATCACGTGCCGGATCTCGTCCATCGTCGTTGCAGCTGTCGGCGTTTCATATCCTCCGGTCTCCGATCCGATCCGGGGTACCCTTAGGTGTCGCATCACATGCGCGGAGAAATGCACGACGTCAGCGGCTAATCTCCGGGGCCCCACGCCACCCCGCGGTAAGCGCTGGTTACCCTCGGCAGAGAGTCTCCGGGACGAACTCCCAAGACCGAGCGGGCGGGACAAGAGACAACCGCCCTCACCCGCGGCCGTGGCAGCCAGGCCCGACGCCGAATGTGGCTGCGGATCATTTGAAGGCGATCCCTTCTCTTCTTCTTCTTCTTCTTCATCTTCTGGTCTTTTTTCCCCTCTGTTTTTCCCTGCGCTCTCAACTCTTCAGTCTCGTTTGATACCCGTCCGTCCTCGACTCCTCCCCCCTCGCTCCCTCGATCGATCGAGCCTCGCCAGACGACGACCACCTTGTGATACACCCCTCCCTCTTCTCTCCAGTCGAGACACCGTCAATCTCCCCAGTCGAAACACTCTCGTCGTCATGTCCTCCTCCTTCTCACGGGTCGTCCGTCCTGCCCTCAATGGCGGACGCGGTCTCACACAGCGGATAGCTCTCACCAGCACCGCCCGGACAACAATGCCCCGGATATCTCAGTAAGCCTCAACACCACGATATCCCATTTATTAAAATCACCATGATTCACTAACCTATCCATTAGCATCGCCGCCCGCCCTCTGTCCTCCACCGCCACTCGCCGTAACACAACCCCCCTAGACATCTCCGACATCCCCCCCACACCCATCGGCCACCTCTCCGAGATCGAGGCCGCCATGCAAGAGACCGTCGCCAAGTTCGCCGCCGACGTTGTCCTCCCGCGCGCCCGCGCCATGGACGAGGCCGAGGCCATGGACCCCGTCGTCGTGGAGCAGCTTTTCGAGCAGGGCCTCATGGGTATCGAGATCCCCGAGGAGTACGGCGGTGCCGGCATGAACTTCACATCCGCCATCATCGGCATCGAGGAGCTCGCCCGCGCCGACCCTAGTGTCTCCGTCCTCGTCGACGTTCACAACACGCTCTGCAACACCGCTATCCTCAAGTACGCCTCCGAGGCCCTCAAGAAGAAGTGGCTACCCCGCTTGGCCACCAACACCGTCGCCTCCTTCTGCCTCAGCGAGCCCGTCTCCGGCTCCGACGCCTTCGCCATGGCAACCAAGGCCCGCGAGACGTCCGACGGCTTTGTCCTCAACGGCGGCAAGATGTGGATCACCAACTCCATCGAGTCGGACCTCTTCATCGTCTTCGCCAACCTCGACCACAGCAAGGGCTACAAGGGCATCACCGCCTTCGTCGTCGAGAAGGGCACCCCGGGCTTTAGCATCGCCAAGAAGGAGAAGAAGCTGGGCATCAAGGCCTCGAGCACCTGCGTCATCAACCTCGACGACGTGTCCCTCCCCAAGGAAAACCTGCTCGGCGAGCGCGGCCACGGCTACAAGTACGCCATCAGCCTTCTCAACGAGGGCCGCATCGGCATCGCCGCTCAGATGACGGGCCTTGCCCTGGGCGCCTTCGACAACGCCGTCAAGTACGTCTACAACGACCGCAAGCAGTTCGGCCAGCTGGTTGGCGAGTTCCAGGGAATGCAGCACCAGATCGCCCAGTCGTACACGGAGATTGCCGCCGCCCGCGCCCTGGTCTACAACGCGAGCCGCAAGAAGGAGGCTGGCGAGGACTTTGTGCGTGACGCCGCCATGGCCAAGCTGTACTCCTCGCAGGTCGCCGGGCGCGTGAGCGGCCTAGCCATTGAGTGGATGGGTGGTATGGGATTTGTGCGTGAGGGGCTGGCCGAGAAGTATTGGCGCGATAGCAAGATTGGTGCCATCTACGAGGGAACGAGCAACATCCAGTGAGTATACTATTCCTATCCAGCATGTCTCGACTGCTTTACTAACATGACATAGGTTGAACACTATCGCGAAGCTCCTGCAGAAGGAATACACGGCATAGAAGAATTGAAGAGAAGGATGATTGCGCAGCTGCTCTATAAGGAGCGCGCCGTATAGATGGTGATGGAGATGTAAGAATTACTATAGTATAAAGGGTTACAAAAAAAAGGGAAAATGCACATTTCAACTAGATTTCACTTGGGCTGCTATCATGAGATGCTCGAGTGAGTTAATTTGATGTAAACAAATTATCCTCGTGAATTTGATGCTGGAACCATTCGTTGTCATTCACGAACGTTACTGATATTCCATTCTGACATTACAGAGACATATTTTATGAAACATCACTCATACTTTAATTCGAACATCAAGAATACTTTACGAGACATCACCCACATCTGCATGATACATCCTGAATTTGTATAAGCTGATTAACCTCACTTCTATTGAGCAAGAATACAAACCCCCCGCCCTCTCCAATCCCCTTGCGCTCTCATCCCGCGACACTTGGTACTCTACCAACGCGGCGGGCACGATAACATATCTTTTACTCGTCGCTGAACAATAAAGGGCACCGGCAAATATAGCGAACGAAACTTGGCCTCCCCCGCTAGACCCTCCCTCCCACGACTCCGCCGCGTCTCCCCGCCGTCTCTGGCCGTTCCCTGGGTATCCGGTAGGCAAAGCCGTCCCGCGCCGCGGCGCCATCGCATCGTGGGCATGTATAAGTCATCAATCTCATTGGGTGATCCTTCATTCAAAATCGGCCGTGTACGAGAAGCCTCGGAACTCTTCTTGCATGGCTTGCGATAGGACTAGGAGATGTGGGTTAGCTTACGGTCATTGGCGGAGATGGACCTCGGGGATGACTTACCGGACTGGACCGGAGTAAGGACCGGAGTAACGCTGGTGAACTCGGAATCGAAGTTGCTCGTATCCGTTGCGCTCTTAATAGTAGGCAGGAATGGAGGCTGCACTCGCTTGTGGTATATGTCGTCCCACACGATGTTGCGGAAGAAGGGCTGGCTCATGACTTCCTGGGCATCCGTGGGTCCGCTGCCTAGACGCTGATCGGGCTCGCGCGTCAAGAGCTTCTGGAGGATCGAGACAGAATCTCTAGGCATGTGGATCGGATAAAGAGGCTCATCGGCGAGAATAGCGTCGTAGATCTCGTCCTCGTCTTCTCCACGGAAGGGAGACTGCTGCAAGAGCATCTGGTAGATCAAGACGCCGAATGCCCACCAGTCCACGGAACGCGCATATTTCTTGTCGAGTAAGATCTGTCACCAGGTCAGCGTCACTTTCACTTTCACGCATCCGGCTCACGACCAGATCATGCTTACCTCAGGTGCCATAAACTCAGGGGTACCACAGAAAGTGCTCGTCGTGGACCCATACCACATGTCCTCCTTGCACAGACCGTAATCAGCAACCTTGATATGACCGTCAAGCGTCAACATGATGTTGTCAAGCTTAAGATCACGGTAGATGACGCCGTTCTCGTGGAAGTACTTCAAGGCCAAGCACACCTCGGCAGCGTAAAACCTATATCGCAATCGCGTCAGTGATATCCTAGGCTGACATGAGTTCAGGGGTCAAAACTTACTGCGCGCGCTTAGTTCCAAACTGGCCACGCTGGATGTGAAGCATCAGATCACCACCACTAATGTACTCCATGACGAAGTACACCCTGGTCTCAGTCTGAAAACAGGCGTGCAAGTTCGTCAAGAAAGGATGACGCTCCCGGTTGGCAATCAAACCCACCCGCTTCTCGGACCGAATGCTCTCCACCTCGTCGTTCTCAATGATAAACTCCTTCTTTAGGACCTTAATCGCGTAAAGTTTCCTAGATCGTTTCGTCTCCGCAAGCATGACCTTTCCAAAGTTACCCTTACCAAGGACAGCGAGAAAGTTGAAGTGGTCCAGTCCTATCCGCGCGCCAGTACCCGGATCGGTAGCCAGGGGCAGCGCCTTGCGTTGGTCTCCCGCCGACGTTGGTTTCGTACGGGGAGCCAATAGCTCCGTACCTTGCGGCTTGGCCACGGGGGCCGGTTGTTGATGGGGGGTCTGCTGTGGTTGCTGCGGCACCGGGGCCGGCTGCTGCTGTTGTGGTATCTGCGGTAGTGGCTGCTGAGGCTGCGCAGGTCGACTTTGAGCTGGAGGCTGTCCTCCATATGTTGGGTTGACATTGGCGTAGTCGGCAGGGTTATACTTGCGTTGCTGGGCAGCAGACCCGTACTGTCCGCCTTGCGCGAAAGACTCTTCCTGAGGCTGATCGTATGAGCCGCTGTAACGTCCATAGTCGGATTGCTGTCGTTGGGCCTGGCCAGGTCCGGTACCTGACATGGCAGCAGCCGCCGCAGCTGCAGCTGAGCTCGATGGAGCTCGATCGGGATGTGTCGGCCTTTGTGCGGCCGCTTGGTTGGCGTACATGATCTTGGCCGCCTCGGTAGCTTCCGGCGAAGCAGGACCAAGCCCGTATGGCGTTGGAGTCGTACTCGAATAGGATGGTGCTGGAGAATGGGTGCTCGTCGGGCTCGGCTTGGGTCGCATAGTCTTTTCCGACAGGGACGAGACGGTCTTGGCTTGTCTCTGCTTCTGCGTCCTGATACCGTCCAAAATCTGGTTTGCCACAGCCATAGACATGCCACAGAAATCGGGCACTAGGTGAACACACTGAGCATGCGAGGTGAGGCCGCATTCTACAACAGATTAGTGATAATTAACAAAACGGGCGGGTCCACGACATACCTGAGCATTTTCTGCAATTCTTCTTTCCAAAGGGTAGAATGTAACCGCAATGGCAACACCAGTTGGCCGTCATATTCGAATAAGGCTGGAACCTATGCGGAATGCGATGGTTGATCTTCTCCTCGTCGGGATCCGTCTCGGCATTGCTTTTGCTAATGCACTTGGTGACCACGCTGGCATAGCACTTAGTATGGCAAGTGTACTTGCAGTCCTCGCACTGCATGCCTGCCGAGTATTTGAGGAAATCTCCGCACAAGGCACAACGCATAATGTTGTAGAACTGGTGCTGCACGAACTTGTGGCCGTACATCTCGTGGACTTCCTCCTTGCGCTGACGAACGGCACCTTTTCGACCAAGACCCAGGTCTACCTGTCGTCGGTCCTTGTTCGTCTTCTCGAAGCTCATCTGCAGCTGAACTTGACCTGAAGGCTCGAGAGTGAACCACCCATCGATAGGACCAGTGCTGACTTGCGGCTGAGGTCCGGGGGCGCCGTAAGCTGGAGTTGCAGGCTGAGCCTGGGGCGAGGTGGGAGCCCCTCCAAAGGAGCCTGACGAGGGACTCATGGGGAACTGTGACGGGGGAGCGGCAGGGTTTCCCATTCTATCCGCAGAAACCCAGCCGGAGCTGTTCATCTCGGCCTCGATCCTCTTTCGGCGCATTTCCTCGACGATGTCGGATATCCTCACCCACAGCATGGCGATAGGCATGGGATGCTCGCCCGGCTTATCGTAAACCGTGAGTTCGATCTCGTTGGCCTTGTCGACCTCGATGGTATGGTATTCCGCTTCCCACCGATCAGTACGCGAGGTCCGAGTCCTCGCCATCACGGTATCCTCGACCTTGACGGCGACAAACGTTTCGGGTCCTCTGGTGAACCGCCCAGTTGCGGCGTGGTCGACATCCTGCACCGACATGACTCGAATCGATAGCTGTCCACTCAGAGGCTTCCGAAGGTTGGGGGTATTGATAGAGTCGTCTGGAGATGGGTTAGTACACGACCGAGACAGGACTCGGGGCGTTGAAGGTAGGTTAACACGACCGAAACAAGGGTCAAGTGGTTGAACATACCGTCTTGGGCATCTGCTGAGTCGACGTCAATATGCAGCTCCTCGTATCGTTTCAGAGCCTGCTTCAAAAGCACTATCTTCTGCTTGCTTTCAACTCTTCGAGCAGCCGCATCAGCTTTGCTCTTCCTGTCGCCCTCCATGCTATACAGCTGTACCATTTTCTCGATGCCCTTGAGATACTGTTCTTCGACGTTAAGCTTGAACTGAATCTGCGATAGCATGAGCTGGATGCGAGGCCCCAGGTGTGGCGTGTCATATTTGATCAAATCTAGAGACGCGCACGATGTTAGCCTTCATATATCAGGCAATGGGAATATTCCAGTAGTTGGACGTGAACTGAGTACAAACCTAGCTTGGTAAAGTTGGGGCGGCCCTTGGGAGTGACGTTGCTTGGCCCCGGGGGAGCATATGGATGGTGTGGCGGCATCAAATCGCCATGCTGACCGATCTGGCTACGATGCACCGAGCCTGAACCTGAGCCGTAGGAGCCACGATCTCCGCCGACGCTCGAGGGGTCCTTTGGTGGCGGGGCGGGAGCGGCGTCGCTATCGTCGTTGCCATGGCCCAGGTTCATGCCGTCGACGCCCTGGTTGACCTTTCGCATCTGGATGTCGCGCAGCTTCTCCTCGAAAAATTGCAGGTTTCGTCGACCGTCGCGCATCTGGGAGTCGAGGCGAGAGCGGACACCCTCGTTATTGGTCTGGGCCCGCATGGCATTGGCGGCGTTCATGAGGGCCTTCTCCCGCTCTATCTTCTTGTAGATGTTCTGCATGGCCTCTTCATCGTTCATGGCGGCGGCGGGTGGCGCGATGCGTACGCGCGGGACGAGGGGTAGACGGAGGAGGAGGAGTAGAGCGACGAGAGGTCGCAGGCGATGAGTCCGAGGTGAGGAGGGGAGGGAAGGGCTGGAGACGCTGAAGACGAGGCTGCAGGTCCAGTGTTTAACGGTACTTGTCGGTGGGCGACGGTTGGCGGGCGACGGTGACGACGACGGTAACGGTGACGGCAACGGCCGAGACTAGAGCCATGAAACGAGACGAGAGGAGACGTGAGACGTAAGACGAGAGACAAGATGAGAGGGCGTCTCGAGGCGGACACGATGCTGCTCTCGTGTCTCGTGATCTCGTGGGTAGCGGCGGTGGTGGTGGTGGTAGAGTGGTGGGATGCAGCTGGTGGTGGAGGCGTTGGGATAAAGATGGCTGCGGATGTGAAGATGTGAGGAGGGAAGACGGAGAGCGACAGCGGGGCGAGTTGTTTTCACTGGGCTCACTGATAATTACAGGTACATTAGGCAGTGGTTGTAGTGGTTTTAGTGGTGGTTGCCCATAGAGTAGTGGTGGTGTGAGCTGTACCGCAAGGTAGAGAATCCAATGTCGTCAGTGACCACAACAACAGCCCAAATGGGGGGTAGAATAATAAACGAGCCTTTTGGCGGGGGGAGAGAAGGTAAAGAGGGGCTTTTTCCAGCTTGTGTTTTGCATATGGCAGCCCTGCTGGAGATACCCTAGCATATTATATCCGTTAGTTGTTGGGGGCTGTAATACTCGTACATGCCCGGGCTTTATTAGTAGCGGTCGACCGGTAATACTAATCCAGTGGAGGATGGAATATGGATTCCATGTTGATAGCCCGGGCATCTGAAAGAAACAATGCCCAAACTAACAGCAAAACGAACTCGACAGGCCGCCTGGGGTCTGGGGTCTACAAGACAATGGATACGTGAAATGGAATCAAATTGTCAATCCACGTCGATTAGGCCGCCACATAGGGCTGGACTCACCCAGCATGGTATTCGTACATGGATGCAGGGATGAATCTGGTATTACTGCTGCGTCTTGTGCCCTGCTGTTCTGTGGCTGGTTGGGCTGCCTCGGCTGATAGTCCTGGATGGACGTAGGACTTTTCATCCAATGTCACTGCAACCCTCGCCTCAACCTTCGCTATTGCTTCCCGCTCCCGTCCCGCTTCTAGCATCTGGGTGTCGCACAATTGACCTTCACTGTCGCAGCTCCTGCTTCTGCTTCTGCTCTACGGTCCCCAGTGCTTGCTGTCGGGTCTGCTGTTTTCCCTAGAGTGAATCAAGGCCACGCATGAGTGGGGAAGCGGAGGAGAACGGATGCGGTTCATCGTCGAGTAAGACGCGAGCATAGCAGTCTCTAAGTAAGCTGCCGCGAATAAAGTCTCCGAGAAGTACTTGGCGATGGAATGGCGAGTCTGTCGATAATAGCATCCTTGTTAACGATTTGATGTGTGTATCAAAGGCTATTACGGAACTTTGGGTGCATGGAAGAACTGGTGGGCGGCAGTTCGCTGAGATCGAGATCTCAAAGTCATTATGTTTGAGCCGCTTCTCGTCGGCAAAGATGACAGAAGAACATGCAAATGACGGCAGCCAGCAGTTTCAACCTCGCATTTCTTGTATATGACTGCATGAGAAGCTGTATCTGCAGTGTTTACTCCCTCTCCAAACTCCCATTGTTCCAGCTGTAGGGTACCTTTGGCGCCAAATGTATTTCTCCGCCCTGCTTGTCCTGGCCTGTTCCATGCGTTGGCAAATATACATTCAGTCTATGCTAGATCGTACGATTCCTTTGCATAACCAACAGCTTCGTGAAACAGCTTGAAACGGAGGATTAAAGGTACCTGTCAGTCTTGGATCACGAAACTTCGGCTCAGGGCAGCCGGCGGATCCGGACCCCACATTCGGCTCCGGTGCGGGGCCATCACCGACGGCCTGCCGGTTAAATCTCCGACTTGAACTTCCAGTCGCTTCGGCTGCGACCGACCGCCAATTCCGGCAGATATTGAGCATGGTAGCTCCGTGTTACTTTGGGATGGTCTATTTTTTCAGCATCTAGATATAGATGGGACACCTACATGGTATCAATATAATACAGCTCAACCGCTTCATCGATTCCGCACCAGCAGCAGCGCAACACTCCCCGCCAGCACCGCTCCGGCCGCTGCTCCCTCTAGCGCGAGTAGAGAAGCATCCTTCATGCGCAGATCGACTCGTCGCTCACTGTAGAGGTCCTCGGCGGCCATCCTCCACCTTGCGGGATCTCGTAGAAACTCCTTGCATGCATCCCAGCGGGTTGAGAGCGAACTCGGCGATTTGGCTCCTTCGGGATCGAGTATAGTAGCCGTAGGGAAAGCCTCGGTGAACTCCGCTTCCTCAGCAACTGCTGTTTCCTCTGGCAGTCCGACGGCGGGTGGTTCCGCAGCTACTGGCTCAACCACTGGTAGCTCGGCTACTGATAGCTCCGCCGCTGGTAGCTCAAAGTCTGGTAGCTCGACGGCCGAATCCAGGGCCTCACCCGCGGCGGCACCATCTCCCCTATTTTCCAGCGCCATCTTGACAAATTCCAACTGGCCTCTCACCTCCTCCAACACGGCCTTCTCCTCGGCCACCACACCCCTGACCAACCTCCGCCGCTTCCACGGCTCAGCAACAAACTGCAGCACGACAAACAGCAGGAAGTTCATACCCATCAGCCCCCAGGTTCCCCACGTACTGGCCCTCCGGATGCGATCACTCCAAATCTGCTCCTCATGGTATCTCTTGAGCATCCCGGCGTTCAACCTTTGACTGAGGCTCTGCTCTTCCATCTCAGCCTCGGTGAGCGTCTCCTGGGAACTCGACACCTCGCCCTCGAGCACGTGGTCTGCGCGGTACAGCTCGGTAAAGCGTTCCAGGTCGTCCGGGGACCAGCCGTCTTTGCGGGCTAGTAGCGTCGTCACCTCGCGCTGGGTGGCGGCGCGGCGAGTGTTGGACGTCTTGTAGGCTAGGCGGGCGTCGCGGACGCGGACGTGGGCGTCGGCGAGGCGGGTTTCGAGCTCCGAGTTTTGGCGCTTGATGGCTTCGATGCCCGTGTAGCCGGTGATGTCGTTGAGGGTCTGGGAGGCGGTGAGGACGCGGGATTGGAGGTTGTCCATGAAGTGGCTGAACTTCTGGTTCATGTCGCCACGGCGGTCGTCGGTTGTTGAGGGGAGTTCATGCGAGCGGGTGCTCTTCTTGGAGATTTGGCCGTCGAGGGATTGGGCGACGGGACGGGACTGGACGCTCGCCTCGGAGTCGGCTTTTGGCCCCGGCGACGAGCTCGAAGTCGTCTCGGGGTCCTTTGGGGGTAATTGCGACGAGTAGAAGCGTCCCCGAGCCCCAATGGCGCGGACGCTACACCGCAGGCATATGGTCGGACGTTGGACGGCCGCTCCGCCGAAGGACTTGGCCGGCCTTGCGACCTGGTCGAAGCCCAGCCTGGCGTGGCCCCAGATGAGCCTCGCGGCAGGCCTTGCAAAGGGCTGCATGAGTGACGCTGTCGGCGTGGGAGGGTTCTTGGCTCCGGCTTCGCAGCAGAAGAGTCGATATTCACAGAGCACGAAGCTGAGGTTGAAGCTCGGTGGGCCGAGCCGTCGGCTCGAAAAGAGCTCCCGTGCCGGGGTTTCTGCCACGGCGCTTTTACCGGGGTTGGCGTCACCGCCTTCCATTTGTTGCGGCACCGAGAAAGATGGATGTTTGGACCCTTGCAGTTATTGGCGGGGTCACGGCGTCGTTACAGTGGAGGACAAGGCGCTGGACCCCTCCAGTCTCCAGGTACATGTACTCTAGACGCGCGCAAATGACGACACTTCGACCACCAAAAGAAGCGGCGCCGGTGAGATTTATTTGGCTAAGAAATCGCCCGCTGTTCCATGGTCTCTCTTCGATATGCGGTGTTTATGGATTTGAATTAGGTCCTCTTTTTTTTGATAACTACCTAAATATGTCTAGATAGAATCGGGGAAGATCAGCCTCTCACCCCCTTCTCAATCCTTCGCTTCAACGTCTGGTCTCTTGCTATGTTGTCCCCGATAAACTTGGACCCCTCCATCACACTTCACCCCTCCATCGCAGCCCCTCTGCCCTCTGCCTCGCAAGACTTTTGATCCTCTCACCCTCATCTCGCTGCTCTCGCTATAGACCGACCGCCTTCATTCGCTTGTTTCCCAGGCCTTCTACTTTGCATCCATCGATCCCAGTAACACAGCCGTCGCAATGGCCTCCCCAACCGCCACGCCCGCGCTCGCCACAAACCCCAAGTTCATCTTCTTCACCGACTTCGACGGCACCGTCACCACGGCTGACTCCAACGACTACATGACGGACAACCTCGGCTTTGGTCATGAGAAGCGCGTCCAGCTGAACAAGGACGTGCTGTACGGCGGCATGCACTTCCGCGACTCCTTCGTCGCCATGCTCGACAGCGTCAAGACGCCCTTCCCGGAGTGCATCGACATCCTGCTCAAGAACATCAAGCTCGACCCCGGCTTCAAGGAGTTCTATGACTGGGCCCAGGAGAACAACGTGCCAATTGTCATTCTCAGCGGCGGCATGGAGCCCATCATCAGGGCCTTGCTAGATACCCTGCTGGGGCCGGGCTGGGATATTCAGATCGTGAGCAACAATGTGGTGACGAGGGAGGGCAGGAGCCTCACCGATGAGGGAGGATGGAGGATCGAGTTTCACGACGACAGGTAAGTCCCTACCGAAACATCTCTCAGATAATCCACCTCCTGGACTGACTCTATTTGCTACAGCATCCATGGCCACGACAAGTCCATCGAGATCCGCAAATACTCGTCCCTCCCCAACCGCCCAACCATGTTCTACGCCGGCGACGGCGTCTCTGACCTCTCCGCGGCCAAGGAGACGGATCTACTGTTCGCCAAGGCCGACAAGGGCAAGTTCCTCCGACGTGCGTGGCCGCCTCATTCAAGACTAACAAGCCATCAGATCTCGTCACCTGGTGTGAAAACGAAAAAGTGCCGTTCGTTACCTTCAACGACTGGTCCAGTATCCTTCAGACCACCAAGGATATTGCTGCTGGCTTGATTAGTGTTCAGGACGCTGCCAAGGGCCGCCTGTGATGCATTACGACTGAAATGAGAAGACATGATTTTGCACATAGACCTGCGATGAGGGTGATAGAGGGCATCGCGAATTGGTTGGCACTCAACCGGTAGAGATAGTTGAATAGAAGAGAAGGTAAGATTTATGCATGGCATATAGAACTTGATATAGATCATTAGAGAGACATCTCAACATACGCTATTAGACTATTTCGTACATACTCATATTACCTAGTACCTATTCTAGTAATCCCTGTTCGGTCCCTTTTCATTCAGTATCATTTTCCCGTTCTCATTGCTGTTTTCGATTCCCCCCTGGACGTTAACCCACATCAAACACTGTTACTCCGTCCTCTTCATCTTGGACGGAATCCCATACCAACAAGCCAGCATAACCACAAACAAGAAGATGACAATCGGATGCAGCACCCACGTCCCCACAACCTGCGCCAACATGCCCGTCACAAAAGGGGCCACGGCACCGCCCAAGCTTCCACACGCACTGATGGTTCCCATGCCGCTCAACGCCTCGCGACGACTCATACAGCGCATGAAGACGGCCGCGGCGCAGGGGTACACGGGGCCCAGCAGCAGGCCGACGATGCTCACGGCCACGGCGTTGCCCACGATGTTGGGCACCCACCACACCAGGATCTGGAAGGCCAGCGCGCCTAGGATGAGCCCGTACACGAACACCTTCTCGCCGATGCGTGCCGCCGGGCCCGACAGGAGGAAGCGCCCTAGTGTAATGCCCCCCCAAAAGCCCGCGGAGACGTAGCCCACCGACGATGGGTCGCCGCCGCGCGCGTTGATCAGGAACGAGATGACCCAGCCCGAGATGGACACTTCGGCGCCCTGGTACGCGAAGATGAAGACGGAGCCGAGGAGCACCACGCGTAGCTTTATCGCCGATAGCATGCCCACCACCATCGAGTCGCCCGGCGTGCTCTCCCGCGCCCGCGCCGCGGGAGACATCTCGCGCTCGTAGCCCCAGAAGGACCACACCGACAGCGCCACGGTGACAACGCCGATACCGAAGGTGATGATGTAGTATCGCGTCCACGCTGTTCCAGCCACCGTAACCAGCGCCGTGGCGATCAGCGGGCCCGTCGTGCCGCCCACGCCGTACGACCCGTGTAGCAGGCCCAGCATAAAGGTGCCGTTCTGCAGGCCGCCGCAGAAGATGTTGCCCATGGCCACGTTGACGGCGATACCGAAGCCCACAAAGAAGAAGGCCGTGACGACGACGGGGAAGGGGGCGCCGCATATGTGTGCGATGTAAGCCAGCGTCATCATGGCTTGGCCCAGCCCCAGAAGCTTTGCCCGGCCGAGCTTGGTGCGTAGGCTGTCGAGGAAGACGGCCGCGATGACGAAGCCGAGGGCCTGGCCCACGAAGATGAGGGAGACGACGCCGTAACCGATGTCGTAGTATCTACAGAGTGTGTTAGTCGACGTGATGAGATGCGGTGTGTGAATAGTCTCACTTCTCCATATAAGGAATCAGAGCACCAGCAGCACCATCACTCAGCGCATTACCGAAATTGGCAATACACATCGCCAGCAGTCGAAACCGGTTCATAAAAGGTTCCCGCATGCTCGGCATCACCTCTATCGTGTCGGTCGGGCTGGCCGGCTGGCTCATCTCCAGATCCGACTCGGTCCTGGGCGTGGCAGTTCCTGACATTGGGGCATCGCGACGGGGAATGCTATGGAGCTCGAAAGACTCCCGTTGAGGCGCACCGGGATATGTCCTGGAGACCACCCGCTCGGGAGCTGTGAGTGGCCGGTACAGCGTTTCGGAGGAGGTGTCGGAGGGCACTTCGACCGTGACTAGGCCTCGGAGCATTGCCGATGCCATGTTGTAGCAGAGGGAACGATATGCAGAAGTAGGGGATATCCTCGAAGAACTACTTCATATGAGGAAGACGTGAGAAGGATATCATGTCAGGGAGAACGTGAACGGTATGAAAAGAGAAAGTACTAAGAGTATCCCAGCAAGTCGACGTCAGGTGGAAACCCAAACTTCACCACATCAAGCCCAAGCAACTCGCTTCGGCACTCCCCCGTCGAGTAATAAGTCGCCTACTGCCGTGCCCCTCCATGAGCCCACCCGACCGATGGAGATATCGATTCGGACAAGGAAGAAGTAGAATCACGGGGAGGAAATATGGGGCGGCGACACCACTATCACGTCCAATCGCCCGTCTGCATGCGACTTCACGATGCTCACGATATCGCGCCCGTTCACACCGTCCGCACCAACGACATACCAGCTGAGCAACTCACGGCTCGGGCTGTACCGTGGCGCGAGGGAGACGATGGCGTCGTTGCTGACAAAAGCAGTTTTTGCAATACCTGCTCCCGTCGTGAAACTTTCCATGACGCTGGCTGGATGCATATCATTGTCAACTGGGCGTTGCCGGCTGGGCTTCCTAGGGCAGCAGGCAGGCTCCGGCTTCAGCCTCATTCTTGTGGTATTAGCAATGCGGCAGCAGGGGGACTGGGATAAAACAGAATCATTTGTAAGATGTCAAGGGAAAAAGAGAACGCTGGTTCGTTGATAGTAGGTTGGTGGCGTCGCATGTCGTGCTCGGTGTAATTGCTCGGAGTAATTGTTCGCTGGAATTATTCGGTGCTACTGCATCTGGAAAGTCCGTGTTGATCCACATAACATGTCACGAATGGGTGATGCGAATAATCGCATATCATGGGATCGCTTGATACCGGGGCCAAGTGGGGTCGCCTTGTGTACCCCTCCATCCCACACCAAACCCCACATTCCACTAGAGAAAACCATCACGACCATTGCGCTTTCAAAACGAGTGCAACGCCAAAGCTTAGAAGCACAATGGGTCGACCGAAGAAGCGTAATGTTCTCGCTGCGGCGGAGGAGTCCATGACGCCCCCGGATGTCCTCAAGCCCAGCCAGTCCCTCGTCCGCGTCATCAAGCCTGAGGGCAACAACTTGTACACCTGCGAACTGCCCAACAAGAAAGAGCTGGTCTTTGAGCTCGCGCAGCGCTTCCGCAACACGATTTGGATCAAGCGCGGCGGGTTCGTCTTGGCCGAGCGTTACAAGGTGGAGAGTCACGCCGGCAGAGCTATGGGCGAGATTGTCAATGTGGTGCGCGATGAGAAGCTGTGGCGCAAGCAGGCATACTGGTGAGAAAGCCCCGAACGAAGGTCAACCTTGAGCAGTCACTGATGGAACCAGGCCCAAGGAGTTTTCCAAGAGCGCGTACGACATGAGCGATTCCGAGGACGATTCGAACGTGGGCAAGATGCCGCCCCGCAGCGACTCCGAGGACGAGGATGAAGACTCCGAAGACGAGTGAATCATGTTTGAACGATCTATCCATTTTCATTTCTCCTTGGCCTCTACAATCTCCACTGGTTCCCGAGGGACCGCTGGGTTGTCGGTACCCAGATACACCAGCACTACCGTGATCAACAAGACGTTGACGACGATGGACGAACTGCTATCCGTACTCGGGAAGACATTCCACGCCCATTCCTGCGCAAACCACAGAGAGTAAACCACCAGGGGGCTGCGCGTCGCCCGCCACAAAAGATAGGGGGTTGCCCATGCGAGATAGGCGTAGAACTGGTAGTGCAACGACCGGGCGAACAGCAGGCCGATGACATTGGCGGAGAGAATCGTGGTCATGACATACTCGGGCGTGACGTGGTGAGAGATGCGGCGCTCCTCCAGCACATTAAAGGGGGACCTGCCCCGTAGGAACGCGGGTATCATGGACGACAGCGGTCTGTCGGCGGGTTGGATCCACCGGGTTGCCACGAAGATGAAGAGGACCGTAGCGTGGAAGGCTAGGAGGAGAAGAGCGAATGACTTGTTGAGGAACAGCTCCTCGCCCAACATGCGCCAATTGACCGTCCACTCGAACTTGAACTCGCGGGAGAGCTCAAAGGCTCGCGCCAAGTATCCCCTGGGGTTCTTGGCCAAAAAGGGGGTGGCAATTGCGAGCTGGACCTGCACCATCAACCAGGCCAGCCGCAAACTGGCTCCAAATCCTCGACCCAGGAAGAGGATTACCCCGACGGCGGGAAGGACTAGCAGCAGTGACATCTTGATGCCCAGTCCCCAGCTGTATGCGATTGACCCAAAGGTCCAGTACCTGCGTTGGAAGCAATATATCGCCAGCCAGAGGAAGAAGACGGCGAAGCAGTCGTTGAAGCATCGGAGGACGAAGACGCTGTGGAGCCGTTTTGAGAGGATGAGAAGAGGGTAGATGTACGGCGGAACCTATAAATCGCAAACCAGAGTCAGTAAGATGAAGCGAGACACCCAGTGAAAGGATTACATACCCTAGCTTTCCAATAGCACAGCATTACCACCGCCAGCGTCGCCATATACAGCACCGCGAACAACTGCTGCGCCAGCACGACATTCTTGCCCTCGTTGGTCAGGTAGTACAGCCCAGTGTAAGTGTAGACATGCGCAGCCGGATACACCAACGGGCCCGTTCCCCCCTCAATCTTGGTGTAGTCGCGCTCGCCAGAGACAAACTGCGCGACCTGCTCCATGTACGCTGTCCAGTCGATCTCGGTATCTAGCACCGCCCACATCAGCTTTCAGAGACACATCGTCGACGGTGCATCAGCCGGCGGCTTACAAGGGACCTTCCAGATGATCAGGCCGCAGAGGACGGCGTCGGCGAGCCAGAGAAGCGGAGGGATCAGCTTCGAGAGCGCGTGCCGCCCGTTGGCAACGTCGGAGACGAAGCCTATTGCCCGGGCGGGGAGGGCGGGCTGGGATTGTGACATGGCGATGATGCTTGGGGAGCTCCAAGTGAGCGTGTGGAGCTTGGAGCTTCGAAGCGCGTGGTGGTGAGCTGCCACGATGCGAAGAGACGGGAATTGTGGGGCTCGGTTGCGCCCCGCGAAATGCATATTCTCTACAACACCAATATCATCATCTACAATCAAAGTCATGGAGGATATCAAGTTCAAGAGACAAAAATAGCTTGAGTATCTGAAGATTCAAGCTTACAGCAAACTACATGTATCTATAATCTAGTAATTCCAAAACACTGCAACCTCGAAACACCAGTTCATCATAGCTTTGCCTTCCCCCCCTTTCCCACCTTGTCTACCAACTCCACCACCACCTCAGCACATCCATACGACCCCTGATATCCCCAACCAGAATGTCCATAGTTGTGCACAATCCACGTCTCATCGTCCAGCCTCTCTTCCTCAATCCTCACTCCGTCCTTCCTGTACGGCCGCAATCCCACGGCATGCCTAATGACGCTAAGCCCAGCAACACCCTTCCCGTTCGCAATCTCCGGCCTCGCCTCCACAATACGCTGCATGATGCGCACCGCGATGTTCGGGTCCGGCTGCGACTCCCAGTTCCCAAGATCGTACGTCCCGCCCAAGATGGTTCCGCCGCCCGCGGCGCGCATCATCAGGTATGTCTCCTCCGTGGGCCCGTCGTCGGAGCCAGAGGTGATCAGCATTGGCGAGCTCTCGTTGCGCACCAGCACCGTCTGACCGCGGGCGGGCGACATGGTAGTGTCCTTGACGCCGCCGAGCGTGTACGATCCCAGTCCTGTAGCGTTGACGATGATGGAGGCCACGCTGCCCGTGTGACTTAGGTGCTTGGCCTCGCGGATATCGGTGAGGACGGCGCGCTTAAATACGACGCCATTCTTGAGACATTGGCCGACCAGCCACGGAAGGTAGATGGCTGTGTTGATGCACACGGCCGTGTACTCGCAGCCGGACTCGTAGCCGCGGGTGACCTCGCTGGGGTCTTGCTCGCGAAAGTCTGGGAACATGTCCTTGTACCAGGGGTTGGGCTGGAACGCGGAGTCTGCGTGGGCGTCGGCGTCGAACTGATCCAAGTCCTTCTGGCGTCTTTGGATAAAGCATTCTACAAGGGTGTTAGTCGTTGTGCTGGGAGGTGCTGTTGGCGAGAACTTCGTGCTTACTCTGGAAGTGGAGGCCGGCCTCGGGGACTTCTTCAGTTAGGCGCTTCAGCTCAGGCCAGGACCGACGTTCCCATCGGCTCTTTTCTTTGGTAGCCATGCTGTTGATCGTGTAAGTGAGAGAGTTTCTGTATGCGAGATGGTTGGATGTGGTGAACCTACGGTACGACGTTGGCGCCGGCAAAGGGCGATGCATATTCAATGTCGTAGTCGCCCGGCATGTGTTTGCCCACGACGGTGATCTTGTTGGCTTTGTTCTTGGATAGCAATAATGCAGAAGTCAAGCCAGATACGCCAGCACTGTTTACTTGTTAGTAAGTATGCGTTAAAGTGATGAGATAGAGGAGTGTTTCGCACCCAACGACAACGATTGTGTTAGCCATTGTAGGTAGGTTGTATGTGACAGTATTTACTAAATGTCTCTGGTGAGGCCTAACTGTTACTTCTTTTTCAATGAACTTCTTTGTCTTGTAAACTGAAAATAGGAAGTAAATAAATACTCTCTACCAAGAAGGAGCGAATATCTGACGGGGATGGAGTATGACCCGGGCGGGAACAGTTCCGCCGGGAGAAGCCGATGCAGAGCGGACGTTCCAGCGAAGTCGGCTCGGCGTGGCTCATCCCCGCAAAAGCGCTCTTCACTTGCCATCGTGCTTATCAACGACCTGCAGGGAGTAATGTGGCAATACACCTTGAGGAATAGAGGATCGGACTTGTTATCGGTGCCAGTTTAATCAACTATTCGGACTGTTTTGCCACTTTCAACCGGATTTTAATTGTCACATATTACAAGAGTGTTACACGGAGGACCTGTCTCCACGCAAGGACTCCTCTTGGAGAGGGATCAAAAGATGGAGGATTCGAACATGGAGGCATTCCGCCCAATCAAAGATATTAACGGCATCCCATTCCTAAATCCGGGGCTGTTGCAGAAGACCCCTGCGTCTGGCAGACGCCCGGTCGTCTTCCGCTTTCGGTGTGTATTGCAACGTCCGTAAAGAGGACCGTGGAAAGAAAATTATTTGAGTAAAGCTTTTTGTTGCGAGTATTAGAGAACTATATCACATGTTTGTTTATAATAAGGGGTTATCTAGAGTTTTCATCCATCAAAGGTATGTTCCTATTAGTGGTAACGCATCAGTATAAACTCCGTCTTCCAGCGCCATAAGCCGGCCGAGCACGCCTCAGCTACCTACGGCTGAGCGCGCAAGCCATAGTCATTTCCCACATTCCCTTCTGTTGCTATTCGATTCGTCTATGCCTTCGTGGAGGTACCGACCCTGGCCAAGATCTTCTCAAGGGCAGGTGGGTTGGCGCCAACAACCTCCTCAACCTTGTCGCCCTTTTCGAAGTAGAAGAATGTGGGCATGGCGCGGACGCCCAACTCAGCGCTCAGCTCAGAGAGTTCGTCGACGTCGAGCTTGACAAAGTGAACGTCCGTGTAGTCGTCGGACCATCTACACACACGGCATTAGTACCTTCTCCATCACAGATTCCGCAAGAGTTTGGACGGCTCAAGACGTACTCAACCAACTTGGGCGCGATAGCCTTGCAGGGACCGCACCAGGTCGCAAAGCAGTCGACCAGCACCTTGGGGTGACTGTCGAGAGCCTCTTTGAACTCGGCAACGCTGTAACGCTTGGAGTCAGCATCAGGAATCTCGTGGAAGTGTTCAACAGAGGATTGGCAGCTTACGTTCTGACGTTGTGGACACCCATGTTTGTGTTTGTCGTGTGAAATAGTCTCGAATTGAGTGGTCGGTATGATGAAGCGGCGGAGCGAGAAATGGATGTTATCGGACGGATGAAGCGTGTTGAGAACATCGAGACAAGAAGCTCCAGCTACGGCAATGGAGGGGATCGAAGAGTCTTATACGGTGACGGGCTTCTCGGCGTCTCTGTGGCAGCAGCTACTGTAGTTCGGTATGGACAAAATCGACTTGAGCAACCTCGGGGTGGGCCATTTTCGACAGACCAGGCCCCTTGATTTGTCAACCTTGTCGATGACGCGACCGCTGGCTTACACCATGTTGACCATGTTGCTCGCCGCTGCCCGCACCGACTCCCGCATTGCTCCGCAAAAGATGCCGCACATGGAATCCAGACTTCTGTATCTGGCCGTAGACCGCTTCCAAATCATTTGAGAGCTTCCTCGAAGTTCCTCCAATGGCGTCGTCTCGTTCGATTTCCTAGTTGCTTTGCTCAGCAAATCCGCCGATGAGCTCATCGCTCCCTGGTCATTTTGGTCGTCGTTTTTCTTGCTCTCAAATCCATTATGATGCCTCCAGCAGCTTCTCGATATCCGCATAGCCCAGTCTTCGTGCAAGTGAGAGTGGCGTCTCTTCCAGACATCCTCCGAGGCAGTCGATGAATTGAGATGCAAACCTTGTTAGTGGCGAACTTGAAAGGTTTCCTTCGATAGCAGAGGAACATCTAATGCTCTCCCGAGCATTTGCACCGCTTCTAAGGAGAAGCGACACGACCTTCGGGTTTCCAGAAGCCACTGCCGCAAAGATCGGAGTCATGCCCAAGCCGTCCCGCTGGCCTAAACTCGCTGCGTCCATCGAAAGAATTGTTTCGACGACAGCATGCTTTCCCCATATGCAGGCAACGAAGAGAAAGTCTTGCAACCTGACTGAATTCTTCTGAAGCGTATCTTTGTTTTCAAGGAGAAACATTGCAAAAGTCCCATCTAGGGCTATTACCAGAGACGTGGCCCTGACAAATTGTTCTGTTGATATTTCAGCGCCCCGCTCAAGATACAAGTTGACGAAGGATCTTGAGTCGTTGTCCTCGGCACCGAAGGAAGGCAGAAACCTGAACCCGTTGTGTAATCTTCGCGAGCGGTCTTCTGACGCCATCACTTGTCGCATCGTTCTCGTAACATAGGCTTCCATATCTAAGCTTAAGTGCACCTCGAACCAAGCGTCCAGCGCCTCGTCCAGCTGCGGCTTTGAGTACTGCCTTGCTTTGAGAATCATCTTTGTCGACTGAATATGTGCTAACTGTGAAGTTACCTTCAACGCCTCCGACGTGTCAGCGCCACGTTCTAGGAGCTTGTTAAGGTTTGTCTCGTCACATCTCAAGATGATTTGTTCCAAACCAGTGGAAATATCTGGCATCTCGGTGATGAGATCTGGCGCTTGTTCCACGATGACATCCAGACAATCAACATAGCCCCAATGAACAGCCTCTCGAAGGGCTTTATTGATGATGGTCTTTCGTTGGTCCCCTTCTCGGCTATAGTTGCAAAGTTGCAGCTTCAGCGACTCCGGATATCCAAAATACGCTGATTGCATGATTTGTTCATCTGTTATGACAAGTCCCTCCTCCAGGAGCACTTGAAGCCTTTTGGGTCGGCAGGCAGCTCGCACTCCAGCCGTACAATCCTCACCTTTATATCGATAAGTTGCGTTAAGTTCAACCCCGGTTCTAATCATGGCCTGTAAAATGCAAATGTTTGGTGCTAAGACTGCAGCGAGTAGGGCGGGCCCAAGTTGCAGCGTTGAATGGGGAAATGTATCCAGGAGCCATTCCACATGGTTTGATTGGTTTTCCCTCGCCGCGATAACCAGGATGTCCATGTCTTCTGAACTTTTTGCTGAGATGCTGCAGGACCCAGTTTCCACCAGGGCTTTTGTGATGAAAAGGTGCCCGCGCAAAGTCGTTAGATGAGCGAAATGCAAGTTTTGGCAAGAGAACAGACGTCCTCCAAAGAAAAGCCTCCCACTCAAATAAAACCACCACCAAGAGTTGAAAACCTTCTCGCTTGTGTTGCACAATAACTGAGCCCATTGCTTTACCCTGTTATCTCTGACAACAGCGGTTTGAGCCCCTGATGTGGCACCCCAGAATGTCGCTGCGTAAGCATAGAAACGACGAGCCCAGATCGGAAGATTTGAAAGATACTGCTGGTTTTCTTTGTTTAGGTCTTCGTCCTTGGACGGTAGGTTTTGACGTTCAGGAATTCCCTCCAATGTAACGAACCTTATACAAGCCTCAGCGAGTTCGACTTCGCCGTCATCATATCGGACCGGTGATGAGGCCAGCCCTGTAGGGTCACCTGAATCTCGAAGGAGGAATTCTCGAGCCGTTTGATGTACCAGATGTACCTTGGAATCAATGATGCGGAGAAAGAAGCCACCAAGCAGTTTTGTGGTATACTCCATATCCGGCTCCAGGTTTTCCTCCAAGGAGTCAAGCGACTCTGACTCTAGGCTAATATTCATAGCAACATTGATTTCTTCGAGGTGAAGTGGGTTTTTTGCCACGACCACGAATCGGAGAAGCTTCAGTGATGCCTCCTGGTCCCGAAACTGACGCAAGGCACTTTCATAAAGCTGACCAAGGTCGTTTGGCACACTTTCCAACGCCTTCTTAACAGATTTGTAGGTTAATGAGTGTAGACGTGAGATGTTTTCGAGGACAAGTGACACCCAGAGAAATGTCTGATCTGCGCCAGATAGCAATCTCTCCTCGACAAGCGTACTTGTTTCAGGAGAGAGCATGCCATCTTGGGAAAGCTCCTGAACCTTGTACTTGACCATCTTCTCAATATCTTTCGAAATGTGGTTCTCGTCTTCGCTACGGAGACGGATGGTGCTGAGATGCTTGAATCTTTTCTCGATAACTGGCCAAGGTCGGCTGGTAGCCAGTATTTTTAGCTTCTCAGGAAACTCTTCACGCAGATCGGTCTGGGGAAACGTTGAGGCCAGGATATCAATAAAACGGTTTCGTGAAGCCTCAGAACACTCATCGAGACCGTCAATGATGAAGAATACACGCTGCGAGTCTATCGCGCTCATGATGTCCTTCAGAATCTTCCATAATCCTTCCACGTTGGTCGTGATCAGTGAGGCATCTTGCCCAGTAAAAGCTTCCAGGATCACTTTGGCGGCTGCTGGGAACTTGCGCAATAGCTGGTGTATGAGAGCGCAAAGTGCTTGGTGGGATTCGCTCCTGTTTTGTTCCCCGGCTTTGAAGAAGAAAAAGCAGAAAGTGGCATTTGGAATGGCTCGGTCAAGATTCTGGACCAGATAGTTTGACAGAACTGACTTTCCGCAGCCGGGATTGGCAGTAACCCAAAGAAGAGAAGGATTCTCGTCTTCCCACCAAGCAGAGACCTTTGTGTGCTTCAGAAACCAGTCACAGGTTCCGGGGACAGATTTGTCGATACTAGTACGTTGGCTCTCGTAGTCGCCTGCCACAGCGTGAAGTAATCGGAGGCAATCTTCGCAGAGTTTAGCAACCGTCCGTGGAATGACGTTACTCACTTTCTTACCTTTCTCATCCTGGGTCAAGTCTGTAAGTTTTGCAGTGTCTGGCTTTTCGACCGAGACAGGCTCGGGCGTCAAAATCTCTCGTACCCTTTGCGAACACTTTTTGACGTCGTTCAACATCAAAACTTCAGTCAGATATCGTTCGGTCTCAAGAATGACAGAAGGAATCGACTTGTAGTCTTCGAGCTTGACATGGCCAAGACTAGGTACATTGAATCTGTAGAGAAAGCCATTCTCGGCTAACTTTCTGTGAGCTCGACGAAAGTTTCTGTCAGTATCTGCTGGATTTATGAGAGTTTTCGTCAATGTCTTGGCCAGCTTCATGATATTCCCTTGAATCGGAGCGGCGTTCTTCTGGCCTGTACCGATGGACACCATCAAAACCTCCGGCATGTCCCAGAGCTCATTTGCTTCTGCCATGACTGAATAAATAGGGTTGTTGCTTTTCAACGCGCCATCAAGAAACCCCGAATTCCCTTTTCGGTGTTCCTTGAAGTAGGTGTTGGCAGCCGATGTCGCTCTTAGAGCTTCCCAAAGCTCCCAGTCGGTTTCACTTGGAAGCGGCTGCTGGGGGTTGTCGTAAGAGCGCAGTAAACAAAGTTCTTGATCTTCCACTCGAACAGACGTAACAAATCTATACGTTTTAGCCATTTTTCTCAAGCGGACTATATCAGGTTGAGGTACACTTTGCAGGGCGACTTATTTGTTTCGTGTCCCTTGAGCTTGGTGGTTGAGCTACCAGTTCTTTTGGCGATGATGTCTTTCAAAACCTTCTCCATGGACCGCGAGTCAAACCGTTCATTCGCTTGATAAATGTCGAGAAAGCGGAGGGGGCTCATCTTTGATCGTTTCGGCTGAAATATCTTCTTTGCCATTGTCAAATATGCCGACTCACACTCATCAAGTGTCATTCTCAGACACCCTATCATGATGGCTATGATTCTGCACAGTTCGTCAGTATGGTTCACTCTTTGAATGAAAAAGTGTACAAGGTCTTACCCTCCAGTACTTGTCCCCCCGATAAGGTCGAAGAATTGCCACGGTTGTAAGTGCTCATTGGGTGGTTTTCCCTGATTAACATGTCGCATGATTTCTCTCAATATCACGATGGCCGATATTCCACGGATCCCACCCCCATCTAACGCATCCACTTGTTAGAAAATCCAGGGTACTTGGATGGAACTGACCTACCGAGAGACAGGAGACATACTGGCCGCGACCTTGCAACGGGCTTCGCCACCATGTTGGGCAGCTTCTCAGACGTTACGCCCATGCCGAACGTGACAACCAGTGTTCACGGCGGAGCTTCTTCCACTCGGAAGTATGCTAGGCAGTGCCTGTCGTTAAGTACCGCCAGACACATCGACAACGAAACAAGGATCATGACCAGACGCACGCCCGACTGGCCCATCCAGTTCCTCGGAACTGCGCCTTGAGGCATTGCCAATTACATTTCCGAGGCAGACACCCAGCTGGACCAGCGCATAAACACCAGAGCCAGGTGTTACCGACCCCACTAGGAGCTGTCTCATCCTGTCATGGGCGGGCTGGAGGTTTTAAGCGCCGGCGAAGTACTATGTAGGCGGTTGGTGCTGCTCGACGGCGGGCAGGCTTGGATCCACTCTTCGGCTTCAAGGCGAAGTCAACCACTTGCATCGTGGTGTTACCAGAGAATGAAGGCGGCCGCGCTTCGTTTCAGTGAGCGATACGGCTCCGTAGCTGTGCATCTTTTGTGGGAATCCTGGGCTCTGTGGGAATATTGACATTCGACCGGTTGATATTGAACAGCAACTTAGTGTCAGCAGGGGAACAAGGGCCGGCCGAGTCAGATTTGAGAAAAGACGAGCCGCCTCGAGCCGACTGTCCATGCCCTCGGCGGCCGAGGCGATGGTTCCATGGCTATACAGACGAGAATTCGACATGATTTTTCGGGGGTCCCTTTGGTGATTTTCACAGGAGGAGTTGTAGGTAGTAGTGCAAGGTTGAAGTCCACCTCGCCATTCGCCACGTGTTACACGGGCGCTCCTTGAAGGCAGCAGTCGCACTTGGAAAGAACGTGTTGGCTGCCACCTGCCAGCAAACTCCCGTCTCCAGAACACCATATCTCAACAACTTTACATCTACTTACCTACAACCATCCAACCTCGATATTTCTATCAACGCGAGCTATCTATAATTAGACCAATACGGTATCTGATCACTTCCCCAGATCGGATAGTGGAGACCTCTCACAAATCTGGCGTTTTTCGAAACCGGCAGCTAAAATAGTGCCCGAGATCCCATCGCACGATTGATAATTCGTGATTAACCTCGGCTTCTTCTTTATTGCGAGTGCGGCAGGATTCTGGGGACCAACAGAAGAAACAGTAGAGAAAACGAGGGATGGTGACCAAAGATAGAATAGTCCAGGTAACAAGACGTGAAATAATCCTGTAAAGCAGTGAATTTGAATTAACGCGTTTTATTTTGAGCCTTCCTATCAGGTGTACAACAGCTGAACATGTACAGAATCATCTCCCCAGGAGAAACACTACATGTGCCAAAGCTCATATCCCCCATCGTGGCCCAATCATTCTGTGCTCCTTGTATAACAAGACAGCTATCTATTGATCCTCCGCGGTAGCCACCCATTCCCTTTAAATCAGATGGGTACCAAATAGTGTATCTTCCCAACCCGCGGGTCGAGAACCCAGTAAGTCAACAGCGCAGTAAAATCAAAGGCGGTTTTCCTTGCCCTAGCACCCCCCATCACCAGGAAAAAAATGCAAAGGCCCCAGCTCCAACGAGAAGTATGACGAAAACGGTCCTCCGAGGAGAATCAGCACCCAAATATGCTGGCCGAATAAATCCTGCGGATGTTGCGTCTCGAGTCCTCGTCGTTGGCTGTATGTATGTATTTGGATATCGTGTGTATCGAGCCCCAGAGTACTCCGAAACAAGCGTTCGACGCGGGGTATCAAGAGATGCAGTATATGTAAGTGAGAAAGGAAAGCAAAAAGAAACAAGAGGGCGCTATAATCATGAGAGGTCGTATCATACATCGAGTATAGAGAAGCGGGTTCGGTGGATGTCGTAGCTTACGGCGCATGGTGGTGAGAAGAAGAAGAGTGGTTAGTCGGCCAAAGTGAAGAGTTTCCTGTTCGAGTTTTTCGTTTGTTTTTGTTCTTTTCTTTTGTAAGCTTCCTCGTTGAGGAAACCGTTATGTCTTGTTGATTATGATAAGGAAATATTGTAATGAGTGACTTCGGTCAGTGCTGACAGAAAGAAAAATAGGTAACGAGTGAATGTCGATATCGTCGACGGCGGTGTTTCTGTTTGGAAACCCTTCTTCTTCTTCGGCTTGGCAACACATCAGTTCAAGTCTCTTCACGCGAGCAACGTCCTGCTGCCCCTCCTATCCGAGCTTCTTCTTTTGTTGTCGATTGAGGCCCGCGGCGTGATGTCCAACAGCTTCGCGCTTCCAGCACTAAAGTTGCGGACATGGCCTTTGCCCAGGTTCACGCTCTTAGCGCGCTGGAGGTCGGCCATTTCGTCGGACGGTGAAACGGGTAAAGACTCGCTATCATTTTCATGGTCGGACTCGATGTCGAGAAGGCCTTCGACACTCTTCATGGTGTACCTGTCATGGTTGTGGGTTCGCACGAGCTGAGCATGGGAGCCAACAGCAACGGCGCCCCACTTCATGTCAACATCGTCCACGAGGTCCTCCTCGTCGCTGCTGGGTCGACCTTCTCCTGAGCGACGACTCGCGAAATGCCCAGAATGTGGCCGAGGAGTGAGTTTCGAGAGGTAATCATCCTCAGTAATGGCAAGATCTTCTTGCGTACTGTTGGTGGGAGAGCCGGAGCTCGAATTCTCCTGGTCACGTCGGTTTGCTCGCATGAGACTATCACGCAAAGCTGCTTTACGGGCCCCGACCTTTCCAGAAAGCCAAGAGCCTTCAGAGTCGATTGACGCCAGCGACATCGACATATTAGGTTCAGGGGATGGTGACACATACGCACGCTCCATCGAGGTTGGCGTCTGGCGCATGGCCTCGATGGACCGGTGACCTGATGTGGGAGTGTCGTAACGCACAGCAGGGGAGCGAAGAGCTTCGAGCTCTCTCCTTTTCTGCTCAGAGAGGATCGGCATCGGGGGCTCGACTTCGGGTGATTGCATCCGCGACGCTGGTGGTGAGATGGGAAACTCCGGAAGGTCTTCTCGGAAGCGAGATCGTGTGCGCTTCGGCACAGTAGAGCTGGTCTGCCGCGACAGGTAGTTTCCGGAGTAAGTCTGCGATGAGTCCTCACCCTGCAGTCTGGCTAAAGCTTGCGCCTGAGCCTGTGCTTGAGCCTGCGCCGCTGTCGCAGATGCGTGCATTTCTTCTCGGGAAGTGTTCGAGAAGGATGAAGGCCCCGAGTGATTTCGACTCTTACCGCTCCATCTCAAGAACGTTGTGAAGGAGAAGCGACCTCCTTTGCTGCTACTTTCAGATCCCTTTCGTAGCGCGTGTTCCTCGTCAATCGTGTCTGGAGGCGGTGACACCATTTTTTCCCTTTCTGAGCTCAATGTCGACTTAGATCGGGACTTGACCGATCTCAAAAGACCAGCAAACTTATTACCAGTGGATACGGAGGCTTGCTCCTCGGAACGCCTGGCTAGGATTGGATCCTCTTGCAAAGTGTCCTCGTCCATAGCAGTAGACTCTTCTAGAGGAAGAACGTCTTCCTCTAGAGGAACAGTATCTGTCCGATGGAAATTATCGAATGGCCTTTTCGGAGGCTCTTCTTCGGCATCCGCATCTGGCATTGGCTCAGAATCGGCGGAAGTCCGTGGCTTAGAGGAAGTTACGACAGCCGATGCTGGATCGAAACCCAACCCAGCCAACTCGCGGCCCATCACTCCTCTTTCCAAGTTCTCTGGAGGTGGTGTGCCAGTCTTTCGAGATTCCTTCTCCTCAGCAGTTTGCTTCTCTTGCCTTCGAGCTAGACGCCGCTCCATCCTATCTTGTTCTCTTTGAATCTTCCTTTCTCTTCTTCGGTTGTCTCGTTCCATAAGTTCTCTGAGGTCGCTGGCGTCAAGATCATCGGCAAGATCGTCAATGCGTTTGTGCGCCTTCATGGTCTCCTCTGGTATGGGTTCACGATCAACAAGGCGCCGTTTCTTCTGCGAGACGGTCCTCGCAGGAACCGAAGTGTGGGAAGATGTAGTTCTGGATCCATGGGTATAGCGAAGAGTCGGTCGTGGTGCGAGGGCGTCGAGTGTCGACACCTTGTACGAACCGCGCTCAGAGTCTGACGATAGTGTCGAGTGTATTGAGCCAGGGAAAGGCAATGATACCTCTGAAGCGGGGTGATCCAGATGTCTCCCGAAACTTGTGGTCTTGATCCTCTTGCTGTCTTTCTTCATCGGGCGCCCTGCGGTCCATTGATCGGTGGCGGGCCGGACGGGCAAGAAGTTGCTCATCGCCTTGATCTCTGCCTCTCTATCGTGGTCCTTTCTCCTCCTCTTACTACTCTTTCTTCTTGTGGGATGGTGGATGCTGGCATTGTGATGTAGTGTGGGAATCCGATCCCAAGCACCGAAAACGTCGTCTTTAGCTTCCTTTTTCCCCGTCCTTCCCGTGCGTTCGGGCGCGGACGGATCGTGGCGGTCGACACGGATGGAGTCTTCTCGGCCGGGCGAGAAGCTGTAGGTTCGCGCGCGCCGTTGCAGTTTGCTCGGCTCCGTCCGTTGTTTCTTCTTGGACGCAGCTCTGGTGATTCCTCCTTCGGTCTGGGAGCGCGGCGGTGGGGCTCCTTCGACATCCGAGAGAGCGGCGCCGCTGCGGGAGCGCTTACGGCCGCTCCTGCGCCGGAATGGCCACAGAGCCATGGCTCCTGGTGATGCCTCACCAATGGGCAAGACTAGTTGCGTGCAGTCGCCGTCGTGGTTTCTGTGTGGTTGTTGTTGAGACTTGGCAACGCGTGCGGGAGCATCGTGGAGTCGTCGAGGCGGTCGGTCCTAGGGGATCATGGGGGAGGCTCGCATCAAACGACGGCTAGCTGCGGTGGCGGGCTCGTGTGGGATCGCAAGGATGTCAATGGGCGTTTCGGCTCGAGCTTGGAGCGTAGGCGTGGAGCGTAGGGGGTCGAGGGTCGAGATTCGAGTCGAGAGTTGAGTCGAGAGTCGCGCGTTGTGAGAACGGCAAGCCAACGAACGAGACGGCGAGACGGCAAGAGAGAGTGCGTGGGTGTGCGTTCGCAATGGGGCGCGTGTGAGGTCTGAGGGTCAAGGGTACGGTCGAAGGTACGGTCGAGGGTACTCCGTACTATGTATGTGTGTGGGCGTCGAGTGCGTGGCCGTACGTGTGTGGGTGCAAGGTGCGACGAGCAAGGAGCATGGCCCTTGAAGTGTGCAAGGTGGAGGTTTTTGGAGGCGGCGGGAGGCGGGAGGCGGGAGGCGCGAGGTGTGAAGTGCGTGCGAGCGAGGTATGCAAAAAGACGTCGATGGATTGGGATTGAGGCAATTTTTCAGGCGACGGGTACTCTCAGCCTCTCAGGGACCTGGAGGAATGCACCTGGAACGGGCAGCAGTCACTGCAAAGAGAGAAGAATTGGTGCAATCAATCCATCCGGATCCATGGAAGAAGCAAAAGTGCCCTGGAACGACGGGCAACAGGCCAATGTGGCCGGGGTCTTTGAGTGGGCGAAGCTGAGCTGGGCCGTCTGTGTGTACGGTGCACCGGCTGTTATGGCCGTGTTGACTCCCCCAGTGCAAGACCGTATCGGCACGGTGCGCAACTGCTGGAAGTGCGCACTTCCAAGGGGACATAAGCGGGGCAGGCCGACGGCTGATGGAGCTGGCGAAGCTGGGGGTCCATTGGATGGATTCAAGGATGATGTACCCCGTATCTACGAAGGGCCCACGACGTACGGTACAGGCCCTGTAAGTTGGCGCAGGTACTGGACGGTAAGGTCGGGTGTCTTCATGTTGTTCGGTAGAGGGGTCACCTGGGCAAGATAGTATCTTCTGTCTACAGCATCTCACACTGTGTTCAATTGTTCTGTGACGTGATATTCAGTGCTCTACTATTACTTTCCGTCTACCTCTACTTAACGTCTATATTACTCCCACTAACAGCACCTCACTCAACGGTTCGAGTTCCCCGAGCAGGCTGGTCTAGCTGGATATCTCGGAACGCTGGAGACCGTTGAAACCATCCAAGGATCATCCCCCATTCCACTGAGCGGCTGTGGTCTTCGGCCCCTCAGGGCACACTGCAACTTAGCGCTGCATTGTAGCGCGTCGGTAGCGTCAGGTTGTCCCTCTTGTCCCCCTTGTCCCCCTTCGAGAGGCGCCCCTCTCAAAGGCTGCCCCCGCCAAGAATAAATGGAAACTGGAGCCCTCCATTTAGTACGTGTACTTTGTACATACGTACCGCCTTCAAAGTGGCCTGTAGCCTGTACATTAGCGCAGGGAGTGGGACCATGGACGGGAGAGCCAGCCCAGGAGCCAGGTTGGCAGTGGGAGCCAAGAGCCTATCGCCGGGGCATCATCCATCACTGATCACTGAATCTCCATCATCATCCACAGCACCTTTGGAGAGAGCCCGGCAGAGAACGCCCTGAACAATGAGAGCAGCTCAGCATTGGCCAGGCCACTATGGGCATACAGTAACGTGCGTAGGCCACGGCTCGTCCCCAAGACTGGCCTGCTGGTGTGAGCGAGATGAGGGCCTCTTTCCAATTCTGCGGTACGACGGGGTCACAGGGAGAACAAGCAACCTGACGCCCACAGCAACAGCAGTACCACCAGCATCAGCATCACCACCACCACCTCAGCAACAGTAATAGCAGGGGACTTGCAGATCAAACAATGAAAGCCACACTGCTCTGCCGAAGCATCCAAAATGAGTTGATTCTTCTTTGCAAAAGTACGAAGTACTCGTACATGTACCTATTACTGTTGAATTTGCCCTGTGGTCTTGCCCTTTCTGGGCCATGTCCAGACCCTGCCCCGTGTGACTCGACTTCGTACCTTTTCAGAACCGGCGGTTTTTTCCCCCTCTCCTCTCCCCTTGTTGTATTGCCGTCTCCCTGCTCGCTCACTCTACTCGATAGTACGAAACAAAACACGCATCGTCTATCTCAGGCTAGACTGCCAAGACCTCTCCTCGTTCAGCACGTACCGCGACCAGGAGATGCCCACGGGAGGAATGGTTTCTATTTTCGACTTCATCAGTCATTAACAACCTGGCAGCGCCTCGCTCGAAGCAGGGAAGCTCTGCGCAGTGCCACGCGCTCACTTCTCCCGCGACGCCAAACGGCTGCAGCTGACCCTTGAAAGTCGACGCAGCAGATGCAATTATGTACTAGACTGTAAGGTACGAAATCCGACTCGAGCTCGACCTGGAGGCGCAGCACTAGACCCTCGGATCTTTCCTCCACGCCTTGCACGCCTCCGTACAAGCCGTCAAGATGTTGTCGAGGACGGTATGGATCGTCGTCGACTGTAGCAAACACCATAACGACAGCTATCCATGATACATCTTCTTTGGGCATCCCCACTGGGACCGCCGTCCAGTGATCCACGGATGTCATTTCAGCCTCTCGTCCGTGGTCATCAAGGCAGTGGAAAGTCCCATCATGTCCAATGCCATGGACAATTGCCCGGCAACTACGGGCTTCGCGCGGGAGGCAAAGAATATTCTGACCAGTTGAGCTGGATCGAGTTGACCTGCTGATGAACCATCTCGACTATGACGACTGCGATACTGCGCCGGTGCCCCTCGGCTGGGCCGTGGCCATCTGTTCAGCGAGTCGCAGGCCTTGCCAGTCATCACCGTCGTCACTGATGGATGGCTGGAGGGCTACAAGGCGATTGCCACTGCAGAAGTGGCAGCCATGGCAGCCTTCTTCGCCCATCCAGCCACACTTGAAAACTACATACTCACCGACGTCGCGTTAAACCTGACTCCAGGCGGCGCCTCACTCTTCTTGGATAGTCTCCCGCTCGCCACCGAACGAAGCCGCAACCTCCAACACCTCCGCCCCAACTAGCTAATACCCATTGCCGTAACTAGTGTCAGCATCTATCCGACACACTGTGACTTTGCTTTGGTCGTGGCATTTGCTGACCTTCGGAACGTAACTGAGCAGCTCTTTGTCAGACGCACTGCTTCGCTATTATTGCTAGCACTACGTACATCCGCACTACGCACTTATAGCGAATGGAATATCCTTGTTGGACTGGATTCGAACGCGTTCATCATCAACTTGTCCCGGTCCAGTTGCGCAGCATCCAATCTGGTGACCTCCCAGACTTCAGCGTTGAAACTAGACGCCGCTATCTTTACTTTGGCACTGCAACAGAGCGCTCTCACTTGCTACTAGCGATGCAAGCACTTTGACAAACTCACAGTGCAAAGAGCAAACAGCCTATCCCGGCCGGTACTCTCGCTGCTGCCGGCCTATATCGCTGCTAAGTACTGGTACCTCGCATCAGCGCCGTCCCCTGCCTGTTGCTTCGTATCACTCCCACCAGCAGCCCGTGTATCCGTGTACTATCCGTGTACATGTACCCAGGAACCGCCGGTTCTTCCTGGAGCCAGCTATTCCCCTGTGCTCTTCGTATTCATCCTCCCGCGTCAAAATTGCTGCTATCCGGGATTCGTCACTTGGGAATTGCTGATGGGGCAGAACAGCTGTACCCTCGGCGAATATCCCGCGCCATTCGCACCAACATCTCAGTAATTATTGTGGCCTGGAACGAGCATCACCACGCCGGGCGGCGGGAGTTCCGTACGGGCTACTGCCGTTAGGTACGACACTAACAAGACTAGATTTACCGGGGGCTATGTCGTTTACGACGAAACAAGCGGGAACTGAACGAAGATTCGATACTCTTCCAAGTCAATAGTGCAGTACTATGTAAACAGTCAATGTTCATCACACTGATAATGTGTCGTCATGGGCATGGGGAAACGCCGATCTGAAGCTATTCAGCACGGCACCTTGAAACCATTCAGCCTTTGGCGATCAACAGACGTCATCGCGATGGCGCAACCAAGAAGCGACCAAGTTGGCCTTGTTGCCAGCCCCTAGCACAACAATACAGCATCGACTGTTGCGATCTCGCCCGTGATGTGGAAATCAGAGTGGGACAGGATGTCGCGAGTTGCACATTCGAGCTGTCAGGCGTGACACGTCGTTGTCCTGTGCTGGTTCGCACAATCTCGCACAATCTCCCAGGTTTGTGCTCCCGCCAGAAGATTGGCTGAACTGGATGGATGGAGTCCGGAGAGTCTCGCTGATGGCAAATGAGTTCGCTTGTGCATCCCGGACCTGACCCATCCGTGATTCTGCCCACGAGCTCAGATACATCTTGTGAGATGGGATTCCAACCAATATCCTAAATGGAGCCAATAACGCAGGGAGCCCTCCGCTCCTGACAAGGTTCCCCATCTTAGTTGAAAGAACATAATTCGGAAGCAAGTTCGATTGGGCTTAAGAACCATGGCGGCCCAGACGTTCTGGCGCCATTTATGGAATTGCAATGGTTCATTTTTAGATATTGATGCAATCCTTCAGGCCAGACAAAGCGGTTCCGGGCCATGTCCATGCATGTTGTCCTACATGATATGCAGGATGCTGAGCCATGCTTCCCTTTGCCAGGATGCCATGAGTACATTACAGTAGCTGTCGCGGTGCCTCCCGCTGTCCTACTCATTCGAACATGTCGGGTATGACCGCCAACGGTTGGTCTCCCCGCGCGCCTATGTTACTTTCTCCTGCAGCGAAGTGGTTCCAATCTGCGCCATCGTCGACCGGACCTTTCACTGCCACGCCTTTGTACGGGACGCCGCGGAGGCCGTCGAAAAGCCATGGATGAACGATCTCTGCCCAAATCGCTGGCTCGCCGCCAATCGTTATCAGTGTTTCACTTTGACTTTCGTGAGCCGGGACCCTGTCAGCCTGACCTATAATAGCCCAGAAATAGCCATGGAATAAAAGATCGTTGTTCCAGAGCTTCCCTACCTAGACAAGTTTCAAAGCGCAACGGCAAAAAAGGGAGAAGGCACTTGCGTGGTAGGCCGGACGTTGGTGAGGCTCTTTGTGGAGGGAAGTTCCCTTAGCCGATGGAACAAGCTTATTGACGATCCCTTTTAGTTGAACGACGCCGACGCCTTTGGGGAATACAATGCCATTGTAAGAGATTCGTGATTGATGAACGATGGTAAACGAGGCGGCAAGCTTTCCTAGCGTCGAACGGATGGAGCGAGCCATAAGACGCCCAGAAGGGAGATTCTACTACATATGCTTTGTTCCGAGGAGAAGGTTGCCCTCACCAACTGGTTGTAGACCTTATTGAGCAAGTAAAGGCCAACGACAGATTCGGTTGAGGTAAGGGGGCGAAGATGATTTCGTTGCAGCTAATTTAATGAGCTGTCTTTGGGTGTCACTCAGCAGCAAGCAAGGAGCACTTCAAACTTACTACCTAGGTTCTTGATTACGTCCAGCTGAAACTATGGTTTCTTTTGCAACCTCTTTGCCACCTGAACTGTTGCACTTGATGCGCCCTTACTACATGCGCCTATTGCAGCAGGTGTGATGCTGTCAGTCGCGTCTTACAACATGACAGTGCAGATACGCTACGCTGGAGAACATTCTTACTTCGACGATGGCATGGGACAAGACTTGAACTGCATGAACCGTGCATCTAGGTGTTGGTCATGAGCTTTGGAATTAACCGAAGTTCATGTTGTCCTCCCCTGTTGTAGTTGATGAAGATCTGTCTGCCCAGCTCTCTAGTCTAAGATTTTTGAGCCACGGCATTGCATGATGGCCAACATAAAGCAGCTTCGCCTAGACAGGTGAAGTGGACCAGTCCAAAGATTGTTTCCCGAGCCGTGGTATGCTCGTACGACCCAACGAACTAGCAACATCTCGACAATTTCGCCATTACACGTAGGACCAACAAAACATGAGAACAATAGTAAGATGGTCCGGAACTTGTGATCATGGAGAGACCGATGGTAAACTACGTGTGTATGTGGACCGACAAGACTTCAAGAATACGGTCCAGAGCAGATATCTCCAGTCACGTGATATGCTCTCATTGGCGGAGCCGAAGTTTCCACAGCAACGCGGTCGCGATGTTTACCCATAAGTCTCCATCCTAGTAAACCGCGACAACACCAAGACAACTGTAGCGCATTGCACCCAAATGAGCATTTCCTCCATTCGCAGCACTACAACTTTTCAAAATGGCGTATAATCCACGCATGAGTATTCTGCCCGGCTCGCAGCATCAAAATCGCACCAGGAAGAAGGAAGATGAGGCCGATGCCTTTATGCGCCTCCCCGATCGCGAAATCGTGGGCTGCATCACAGATATCGGCATCAACTTCACCGTCGCCGACCTTCAGAAACCGAACCCCATCCACGTCCAGCAGATTTTCGAATGGTTCGCCGAGTTGCTTCTCAATGCGACGCGCGAAACCGTCGAGCCCGCCATGCGCGCCGCTGCCGAGGACGTGTGCGGCGAGTTCTCTGATGTCATCCCCTCGGACACGCGCAACCTGATGGGCTTCTACGTGTCGCTGCGCAAGCTGCTGTCCGAGTGCGGCATCACTGACTTCAGCTTCAACGACCTGTACAAGCCGACATACGACCGCTTGGTTAAAATCTTCAGCTACTTGATCAATTTTGTGCGCTTCCGCGAGTCCCAAACTAGCGTCATCGACGAGTACTACAACAAGTCCGAGTCGACAAAGACGCGCATCGAGACGCTCTACGCAGAAAACCAGGAAAATGAGGGCAGGCTCGAAGATATGCGACACAACCGCAAGGCGATGGAATCACAGGTGCGCGAGAAGACGGTCCGAAATGAAGACCTAAAGAAGCGGCTCTTGGAGCTTCGACGAAACCAGGAGAAGGTCGGGGCGCGTCTAGAGGAAGCGAAGCAGAAGAAGGGTGACCTCACGGGGCTGCTGGAACAGAAGACGCAGGAGAGAGTGACACTGAAACAGGAGAGCTCCAAGTTGCGCCCGTACATGCTTCAAAGCCCTTCCGCTCTCCAGGATAACCTGACCGAGTTACGCGAAATGCTCAACAACGACAAGACACACATTGACGCCCTCGATCGACGAGCCAGAGCCCTCCAGACCTCCTCAGACTCATTCTCCGTTGTATCAACGGACGTTGCGTCCTGCATCAAGATCTTGGACGAAATCGCAGCGGAGCTCTCCAAGGAGGAGGACGAGCTGGCCAAGAATGCCAAGCAAAACGATGCCCTAGCTGAGCGAGGCAACAACGCTCGCGACATTGAGCGGGCCGAGACGATGCTCAAGCGGCAACTGGGCAAGTGGTCGGAGCGGACGGGCAAGCTGCGCGAGCAGAGCACCCAGAAGGCCGCAGAGGCCAAGGAGAAGATGCAGGAGCTCCGGGCCGTGCACAAGCAGCTCACGGAGGAGCACACGGACAAGGGCAAGGAGATGGAGATTCGCAGGGTGCGCATTGAGCAGACTGAGAAGAAGGTACGTCGATGCCTGCTGGCGGCTGAGTTTGCACTCTTACTGACTTGGTGTAGATGCTGGATCTCAAGGAGAATATTGAGAATGAAGTCCACTCGGCGCACGATGAGTACCTGAAGATGGAGGCTCATATCAAGCTGTACATCACGGAGATGGAGCAGGCGGTCTCCATATAGCTTGGGTACTCGGGGTTATGCGCTGGTAACGGATTACGATAAAGGGATGATTGGGCTGAGATACCATGGTCTGGCGTTGGGTTTGGTGGTGTGTGTGGTTCGTGTGTTTACGTTTCCACCAGGAGGTTTTCAGCATGTTTTTCGTATAATGACAACACGATCCGTATTAGATCTTCCTACCAACGTTTCTTTAGCTGGGGTATCGTTGATATCTTAGTTTCTAGAATCTTGCTCTACGGGCTCAAACTCGAACCATCGACTGAGCACCCTCCGAATACTAACCGTCCGACCACTCCAAGAACCAGTATTCTTCATTGCAGAGCTATTCAGTAGAGGCACGGTCTCGCCTATAAGCTGCTCGAAGCTCTCATGCCCTCCCGCGCCCTTTGGCTCCATCATCACCGGCCGAAACGCATTGCGCACCGCTCCATCCACAAACGTTGCAGCCGAGTTCCCAATCCCTTGAGCCGACCACTCACTCGCACCCCGGTGCAGCTCCAACAGCCCGTAGACGATCAGCGACGGCGTCGTCGCCTCCGCCTTGTGGTTCGGCGGCGCCGTGACCTTGGATGCTCCCGCGGAGAAGACGGAGAGGTAGGCGCGGAGGTGCGTGACGGTGGGAGTAAACACGATGCGGATGTGGCGCGATATGGCGAGCTGGAAGAGTGTTGCTTTCAGGAGCGGGTTTGGGGGAGGTGGCGATGTGGTGTTTGGTTGTTGAGAGTCTGGAGGGCCGGGTTGGTGGAGTTGAGAGCCGACGTCGTTGATAAGCGCTCCGAGGAAGGCTTGTTTCGTAGAGCCGATGATGAGAGTTGAGGGGTATTTATGATGTGAGATGATGTAGGAGAGGAGTTCTGAGGGTGTTGCGGGTGAGAGGACGAGTGGGTGAGATGGCATCATTGGGGTGGATGGAGGTGGTGGTTGGAGTTTGGTGATGGTTGACTCAAGTGGCGATAGCTCAGCAGTGGGTTTTCAACCAAGCAACAGCTGAACATTATCAAACATGCCTATAAACCCACTCCGATAGTTGTATGTGATATCTGATATTGAAGTTCATAGTTCATGCGTAATGATCATTCAAGGTTGAGGGTCCTTGTGGCCTGTGATGATAATAGCCCGCCCAAGCCAGGCCGTTAAAGTACAGTAGCTCCCCACCATTACCCATTATCCACGCCCCTCCATCACCGTGGACGTCCACTCCTCCAACCTCGAAACGTCATCCCACCCTCCAACACCAAAACCTCGCCCTCAAGCTCTACAGCTTCCCCGGAAGCTGCAGCAGCGCCCCCTCTCCCGCCGACATGGAGTCCATAGCAAGGATCTCGAGTCTCATGGAGACGGGTACGTGCCCCTCTCTCTGCGACCCGTTCGCCGCAGTTCACTGACCCATTGCTTCGTAGCCAGGGAGCTTACTCTCGATGCCGCCCAAGCCACGCGCAGCGCGCGCACGAGCGCCCGGCCGCTGGACCGCAATCAGATGAGGAAGTTGCTGGATAGTCGGAACGATCGCGAGGTGCTGGAGGGTTTGCGACGCGTCATTGCGGTGCGTTAAGCTGGACGAGGTTCCTGGCAGACTTGCATCTAATTCGCCATGTGCAGATGATGTACCGCAACCACAAGACCTTGCCGTTCTTCTCTTCCGTCGTCAAGAATGTCGCCTCGCCGAATATCGAAATCAAGAAGCTCGTCTACATTTACCTAATACACCATGCCGAGCAGGAGCCCGATCTTGCCCTGCTTTCCATCAACACCATCCAAAAGTCCCTCTCCGACCAGAACCCACAGGTGCGCGCCCTGGCGCTCAAGACCATGTCGGGGATCCGCGTGCCGGTCATCAGCCAGATCGTGTCGCTGGCTATCAAGAAGGGCGTTGCGGACATGAGTCCCTACGTGCGCAAAGCCGCCGCCCTTGCGATACCCAAGTGCTACCGATTAGATCCGAGTCAAGGGCCGCAGCTGATCGAGTATCTCACGGTTCTGCTGGGCGATAAGCAGTATTACGTGGCCGGTGCTGCCGTGTCGGCGTTTATGGAGATCTGTCCGGACAGGATAGAGCTGATCCATAAGAACTATCGCGATTTGATCAAGCAGGTCGTCGATATGGATGAGTGGAGTCAGCTGGCGACGTTACGACTGATGACATATTATGCGAGGAAATGCTTTCCCCGAAGAGCACGGGAAACCACGGATACTCAAGCTCAAAGTCAGGAGAACCACGTTGACGATTTCTATGGCGAATCCAAGGAGACTACCAACGGCCAAGGATCGCCGGCATTGCAGGCTGATCTAGCGCTCCTTCTAAACGGAATCCGGCCACTTCTTCAAAGCAGGAATTCTGGAGTTGTTGTTGCAGTTACTAGATGCTACGTCGATATTGGAACAGCGGAATACGTGAAGCAGGCCATCGGACCCCTAGTTGCCCTCCTACGAGGGGCGCAGGACATTCAACAAATCGCCTTATACAACATCGTTTCAGTCTGCCTCATGCGACCGACGGACTTTGTCAAGTACGCCAGCCACTTCCTCGTCAGGGCCACCGATCCGGCACCTGTATGGGAGCTGAAACTGGAGGTTTTGGCCATTATCTTCCCTCACAGCCCTCCGCACGTCAAGAGTCTGATACTGAAGGAGCTGGAACACTTCTCCCAGGGATCCAACAAAGCCCTCGTGCGAGAAGCCGTACGTGCCATCGGGCGCTGCGCACAGTCCGACGCGACCACGGCCCCTCGATGCTTGAAGCTACTCTTGGGACAGATCACTAGCTTGGACGGAACTCTAGCTGCAGAGTCTTTGACGGTGATCCGCCATCTAATACAGCAGGATGCGCAAGGACATACGGGTACTGTAGTCCGCCTGGCGAAGAATCTCGACTCTGCGACGGACCCTCAGGCTCGAGCAACCATTATCTGGCTTGTAGGCGAGTTTTCGGGCTTGAACGGAGAAGACAACATTGCCCCCGATGTTCTGCGTATCCTCCTCAAGGACTTTGCCAACGAATCCGAGGCCGCGAAGCGCCAGATCCTACTACTGGCCGCCAAGGTCTACCTTCACTACATCAACCGCAAAAGCGAAGCAGAAAAGGACAGAGACGCAGAGGAGGATCCGCCCATGGAAACAGAGACGCACCCGACTTCGCGACTCTGGGAATACGTCCTTCTCCTAGTCAGATACGATACTTCGTACGACCTGCGCGATCGTGCGCGGATGTATCGTTCCCTCCTCGCGGTGCCTCAACTAGCCACCCTGATGCTCCTCGCGGAAAAGCCTGCACCACAAGCCCCAAGCCCTTCAGAGGCAAGGAAGGGATTCCTGCTGGGCTCCTCGACCCTCGTGCTCGCCGGCGGCGGCGGGATTCACGGCCTTCGAGGATACCAGCCTCTGCCCGACTGGGTCCAAGAAGGCAAGGAACCCGATCCTCGGCTCCGAGAACCAGAAGGCGACCAGTACTCGCGCTACGAATCGGAGAGGAGCAACGCCCCGGCTAGTGACCGTCTCGACGAAGCTGCCAAGACCGCAGCGCCGAGCAGGACGAATGGGACGGGCGAGGCTGTGGGGGCGAAGACTCTGGATGACTGGCTGGCTGAGGAGGAGGTGGAGGAGGAAAGTGAGGAGACTGAAGAGGAGAGCGAGGAGGAGACGGACGAGGAAGATGAGGAGGAGGATGAGGAAGAGAGTGAGAGTGAGGGCGATGGAGAGGGCGATCGACTGATGAAACCCTGATAGTGATTAAGAACAGAATAGAAGGAGTCGAGAAGTTGCTGTTGATGGACACGCATTAGAAAATATCGATATGCGCAAAGTTCTAAATTAACCGATTCAAAAGGTATCTACCAAATATTTCCACAGAGTCACAATGTCCAAATCTCATCTCGAGCGATATCCAACGCTCCTAATGTAAAGCAAATCTACCAACAACTCCATGTTCAAAGAATTATCCAATCTCGTACAAAGGCACTGCAGCCTCTTTACACCTTGGCCCCCCCGTTAGAATCCTCCCCCGCGACCTCCGACTTCTCGGCGAAGGTCGTTTGGCGTCGCCCGTTGGCCATTTGTGGAAACAACAAGCCGGGATGGAACACAGTCAGGAGAGTACCCGCTACCAGCACGAGGCTGCTGTCGAGGACCATGAAGCTGGCCTCGTCTTGCATGATGTAGTTTCCCCAGCCGCCAGCCATCTCAGCGATACTGATGAAGAAGTTAGCACGGGATCTTGCTGCGAGTGCGGGGAGGGAAGAGCACGAACCGGTAGACGCAACGAACGAGAACAGCGGCGTACGCGCCCGTGACGGCGAATCCGAAGCGGCGAAACTTGGAATCCTGCCAGAGAGCAAGGGCCTGCTCCTGTGCTTGCCCACTGGACATGTAGCGCTTGGCGCGGAAGAGGTAGTCGCCCGCCATGATGCCGAAGCCGATCAGCACGGCGACCTGGAGGCAGATACCGGCGATGATGAGGTCGTTGCCGGCCTTGAGAACCTTTTCTTGGTCCTTACCCGCGGCGGTGGCGACACCACCGCCGATGGCCTGGATGACGAGGCACGAGAGATCGGCAGGGAGGAAGATGCGCGGGTACCACTTGGGCTGGATGCGGGAGAGGGCCGGGTTGAGGTTGAGAGAAATGTGCTTGAGGGTCAAGTAGATGGAGACGCAGATGAAGGTGGGCGCAATGATGATGCAGCAGATCTGGAGCTCGAAGCCGCTCTGGTTCCAGGGGTTGCTGTGCAAGAGCGCGCGGCCGACATAGCCTTAATGGGGGGTCAGTACTCAAATCAATCTTGGAGATATTCTCGAGGGGGGAGATGAAGCCGTACCCAGGCACTCGAGCAGTAGGCCGATGGTGATGGCGACGCCAAAGGTCCAGGTGCGCTTCCACACACCCAGCACGCCGGCGGCAATGGTGAGCACCCCGAAGGCGAGGGCGAAGAAGATGCTGGCGCCAAGGCTGGGGTAGTAGCCCAGGACCGTGGCTGAGACGGGGCAGATGTCGGAGACTTCGGTGCACTCGTCGAAGCTATGGGCGGCGCGGAGGAAGAGCATCGTGAAGGTGGGTTGTGGTGTTGTCGGGAGGTAGTGGTTTGTTTGTTGTCTACTCGATAGTGGAAATAAGACGTCCAGAAGAAGCTATCGTCGCTCTCCTTGTCCGTTGTCGTCGCAGGGTGAAAATCGTAGTAGATGTTCGCGATGTAAGTCGTGATCGTGATCCCAAGGCCAAAGTCCCGACACTCGATCGCAAATCCAACGTGTATGTAGGAAGTAGGCTCGACGAAGCAGGGAGTGTAGCTCGTCGAAAGAAAAGAACGCAGCCAAAATGATAGTTGAACAGGAAGGAATGGAACCCAAGGTAGAAGAATCTCACCCAGGTGTCCGGTTTATCGATCCCGAGCCGGGGATATTAGTCTTGGTGGCTTACATGTTACGTGGGTGGGATTTAGCCCCCTGTCAACGAAGCGCCTAGTCCCACTATCGCTCCATCAGGCCAAGGCGGTGCATGTCTCGCGGATGATGCGTCGGGGATTTAGCCCATATGGCTTCGAGCTACGTCTTGAAGATGCTGCTCGCCCTCGTGTAGCGAATCTGGAGGGCATCAGTCGGGGCAATCAACTCTCCGATGACCTCTCCAAGTTGCCCATGCGCCGTCCAGATGCATGATGCGCGCCCGCGGACGAGCTGGGCATCATGGAATCTCACAGCAAACGACGCTCGCTTGCAGCAGATTCCAGGCTAGCCCCTCGGCAAGCCATCGTCCCGGCTGTCGGTCTATCCTTCAATGGGACTTTCGGTGGAGTGACAGGCGAGATTTCGACGCAGCGTCAAAGGTCGGGCGGCCGACCCTGGAGAGTTACCCCCGCTTGGCCAGGTGTAGTGGATCCCGTCATCTAGCCTGTAGACTAATTGGCAGAGTTGATCGTTTCTCATTCTCGAAAGACAAGGGATGTGTTCCTTCATGTGTTCCTTCAGTGATTTGCATCGTTGGTTGAGCGATGGCGTTCCTACCATCCTTGCGAGGCTCTTATTTTATCACGTGATTCATTCATCTGCTTTCAACGTTGTGTCATGTGATGTCACCCAAGATCTCCGTTGACAATCTTGATTGAGAGCCTGGACCTTGAACCAACAGTTATTAGTTTTTGTCTAAAAGATCTCTTGCAGCCAACAACACCCTTATAAAGCCCCTCAGTATTCGGTCGTGGCAACAAAGAGTACGTGGAGTTGACCATTTCACTTTGGGACAAATAAATACACCCGACATTTGGCGGCTTTCCTTCTTACCAGCGCAGTCCTTGCTTTCATCACAGTCCTTGCTATTCTAGTACGAGGTGTTCATAATAGAGTCTTCGGTGCTCACTTACTTACATGATAGACAAAGGCTCGGCAAATACATTACCCATACCCACGCCTTGACACTTATGAAAGGGCAAAGATCACATAAGTCTAGTGATGTTGTTCGGGCTCTACGCCACTGGCTTCCCTGTGTTTACAACCGTAGACACATCTGCAGCGCCACCGGAGATATGAATCGCTCCACGAACGACGTGACTGACTCCAAGATCACATAACATGCTACGTGCCTTAACACAGCAGTTCAGGTCCAGCATCAATAATTGATTGCGGCACACGTGATCAACGCCTTCGATGTTACTCGAGCATGACCGAACAGATGTACTTTGTGAATCAGACGTAGCTTGACATTCACGTTTCCTGACAGATGTAGAGTATCTAATGCAGAGAAAGCGAAGACCAAATATTGCAACTTGGTCATATTCGCGATTAGATTCTGTACTAGAGGGCTCATACTTAAGCCGAAAACACGACATGTGCGAGAAAAATGAGCATCCGTGGGCGCATGCCTCGAAGACACAGTTCTTCTATTCATCTACCATCTATAATCTATTCCTTGCCGCCCAAATATCGATACACGACCGAAAAGTCCCGTCCCTGACACTCCTCCTGCTTCTCCGCCTTCTCATACACGGCATACGCCGCATCCGCCAACTCCATCCGCGCGCCCGCCTCGTTGGCCGCCTGGATGGCCAGCCGCAGGTCCTTTTTCATCAGTGCGATGCCAAACCCGCCGCGATAATCGCGGTTCGCCGGCGCAGTGGCTACTACGCCCTGGACCGGGTTGTTGACTTCGCTCGGCCAGCACTTTCCGGTGCTGACGTTGATGACGCCAGCAAGCTTCACCGGGTCCAGGCCCCATTTGATGCCGAGGTTCATCGCTTCCGCTGTCGCGATGTTGTTGAGCGCCAGCAGGTAGTTGTTGGCCAGCTTGGCTGACAACCCGGCGCCCTGGTCGCCGCAGTGTAGCACCTTCTTGCCCATGAGCAGCAGAACAGGCTCGAGGCGAGGGAGGAGCGCGGTTGTGGAGCCGAGCATGAAGGTCAGCGTGCCGGCCGTGGCACCCACGACGCCCCCGGACATGGGCGCGTCCACAAAAGTGCCCTGACCAGCGGCCGTAACTGTCGCGGCGACCTGCCGGGAGGTCGACGGGTCGATGGTGGAGCAGTCGATGAAGACGCGGTCCTTCTTGGTGAGCGAGCCGGCGAGGATGGACTTGTACACGCCCTGAACGTGCTGTGGTTCGGGCAGGACGGTAATGACAGTGTCCTAGAATCTCGATCAGCGCGACGCTCAAGCTTCTCAGCGGCGACAGAACAGAGGTATATGCAAGTGTTTCAGAGTGTATACGAAGGTGTAATCAGAAGAAGAGCCAGTAAAGCCGACCCCTCTTGATCAGAGATAGAACAAAAATGTGCTCATCACAAACAAGACAGCAGCAGGGGAGGAGCAGCACGTACCGCATCCTTGGAGGCGTCAAACGCACTGGCAGCCAGCTCGACAGCTGCGCCGCTGGAATTGGCCTTCATCTCCGTCTCGAGGCCCTTCATGGACTCAGGATTGATGTCGAATATGGAGACGGTGTCGGAGGGGTTGAGCTTGGACTGGAGGTTCTTGGCCATTTGATAGCCCTATTGACAGTCGACGTTAGCAATTGCGCTGGGGAATGAGGTGAAGCCTGCGGAGAAGCTCTACGGGAAGGTAGACGTACCATCTGTCCCAGGCCGACGAAGCCATACCGATCCAGCCGTGAGGCGGAACTCGCAAAGCCTCGTCGAAGCACCAAGCTTCCCAGGCGGGTTGAAGCTCTCATCGTCATTGGTAAGGACGTCAACGTCAACGACAGCGAGATGACACAACAGCCGCAGCAGGAGCAGCAATAAGATATCTCGAAATTGTTAAGTTTCAAACGTGATCAAGATGCGCGATTCATCCAAACCAAAACATCCAACCACGTGCCATCGTCACAACAAAACAGCCCGCGTGGGTTAAGAAAGCACCCCGGATGTGGGGGAATTGGTTACCCGGGAGAGCCGGCCATTGCCGCTCGTAGCCATGGCTGATGCCGAAAGCGTGGGATGGAATTGGAGAGTTGGGGATGGAGAAGGGAGTTGTTTTGCTGCCTTTTCTTCCTGTCCTAATGATTCTTTTCCGGCGCGTGCGGGGGAGCGGTTTTTAGTGGAAGTTGCCGCCTGGGGTTGAGCGGTCAGTCGGGGCAGTTGGATATTCAGCGGTCCACTGTATCAAGGGGGCTGTCCGCTATAATCAGCACCTGTAGTAACGCCCGCCGCCTGAAAATCCACAACTGGGAGCCCACCCGCCCGGTCCGAGTCTTCGGGGCGGGATGGAGGAGATCAGCCGGCACGCATTCGGCATTCACCCATGACCTTGTCCAACGCCTACTATTCATGGATCTATGAATATCAAGGTCTCGTGCACGGGACAAGACACCTTGGTAGGTAGGAAATGTGTACACTTAAAGGAGTTTGCGTTATTATTCTTTTTCTTTCTTGTTAAGTCTTTATTTAGCATTCATTACAAGAACTCTACTGTCTCCCCGGCGGCCACCCATGTGGGAAACTCACTCGCCAACCCGTCCCACCAAGCCGAAGAAGAAACTGCAACAAAAGCGAGCACCACCTATTTCTTCTTCTTCTTCTTGCTTTCTCTCCTCTCCTCTCCTCGCTCCTGCGTACGCGAGTCCTGTCGAATCGCAATCTTAATCAAAAAAAAAAATCAGAGGAAGCCCGAAGTCGCTAGCCTATCTAGAGCATTGCGTTTCGAGGGGGTATGTGCAAGGGGTCAAATATAACAAAAAACAGCAAGTAAGTCTGCGGGGGTGAGAGAGTGCATATCTTGAGAGTCCGCGGGGAGTATGAGTGAAAGCTCTCCTGACCCCTGGATCTCAAGACCAAGAAAAGAGGCGTCGTGAAAATACAGAAAACCAACAAGAGCCGCGCCGAGCCGATCCAACCGCCGTCCTGCCTCAGCTTTGATGCGAGGCATTAATCTCCTAGACCCCGTGTCTCGCCTTCGCGAGTGTTTTCCCTCAAGGAGAAAACCTTTAGAGAAAGGGCATCCGCTTAAAGAAAGTTCATCAGCCAGGGGACGATGGCGCTGTGGAAAAGGTTAGCAGGCACACTTTATCATGACATGTCGCTTGCGTGGGCGTTGACTTACCCAACTGCCATCGTGGCACCAAGTCCGAGTAGAGCCCGGTTCTTCACCTTTTCCTTCCTAAGTTCTGCTTCCGTCTTGACCTTTTTCGCTCGTGGCTGTTCGCCCTCTTTGCTTTCGTCCGACGTCTCGGCGCCGTCCTTGTCGCCTACCGAGATCGATTCGGCTTTTCGCTTGCTCTTCTTTGAAGATGGCTTAAGGTCCTTGGCTTTGACATCTTCGGCATGTTCCTGTGCCACAGGCTCGGTTGCCTGAGCTGCTTCTTTGCCCTGTTGCACCATCTCCTTGGCCGCCTCCATCATTTGGGCAATTTCCTCTGCGGTGGGAGGCTGGCCAGCAGTCGGGAGGGGAAGCTCGACTTCGGTAACAGTATGCTTGGTCTCAACGCCATCCTCATCCTTGGTCACTTCCTCGTTGACGTGAACCTTTATCTTGGGATCCGCCTCCCTCGGCTCAAGGACGATCTGTGGCTCGAACTCGGTCGACTTCATGACAATGTCGCCCTGTTTCGTCTCCTTAACCTCGCCGTTGACCTGCTCCGTCGTCTCGCTGATCATTTCAACCGTCTCGAACGTCTCTGCCTTGGCCCTCGTGCTGCGCTTCTTCGGTGACGGTGCCGCGCGCTTCGTGCTGCTCTTAGTGGGACTAGCAGACCTGCGAGAGCGCGAGCTGCGTGGGATAGCCGACGGAGTAGGAGGAGCGAGCGTAGGATGCGACTTGACCAGGTCGAACTTGGGAGGCGCGGAGATATTCTTGGGCGACGATTCCGGACCTCCGGTGATAGAGATCTTGGCCGGGTCGAGCAGGGCGCGGATCCACGGCGCAATCTTGTACTCTTCGGCAAGCGACAGCGCCTGGTCCGGAGGGATCCAGACGTTTCCTGCCGTCTCCTCGGGACTCGTAGTCGTGAGAGCCTTGATGTGCTTGCGCTCGGCCTCTTCCTCGGTGGCCTCTGCGTAGGGGAACGTGGCCTTGAACATGCCGGTCGCGGACACGTAGCCGTCGAAGCTGCGACGCATCAAGAAGTAGCTGTTGGGGCTCGACTTGAAGATGCCCGAGATGATGCCCTTGGGAAGGGGTGCGCGAAGATGCGCGTAGTCGAAGATGCTCTGCTCCGACTCCTCTGCGCTGACTGTTTTAGAGGGCTGCAGCTTGGTCTGTCCGAGACGTCTTCGCGAGACCAAATCTGTGTCTGGAACAAAGTGAGCTTGCGAATCCGCGGAGTGATGCGAGATGTCCATACATTCGGGGATCGCCTCAATCATCAGAGGGTTGTGCCTGGTGGGTAGCGGCACCGATCGCTCCAGCTTGGGGGCCATCTTTTGATTGTTGAAAATTCGGGCGCGGCGCGACCGAGTTGGATTACTGGTGAGTAAAGTTGACGCGGAGTCGCGGGACGCGGCGGATGATCAAAAACAAAATCGCCTAGCGGAGCAGACAATCGTGGGCGCGAGTCTGTGAAGCAATCGAGAGGCGCGTCAGTAGGTGCACGTCGCGCGTGGGCGTGGAAGCGCAGCGAGAAGCGCTCGCATCCAACGACCGGGGAGCAGAGAGCGCTGGACGTACCGTGTCAATGCAGCACTGGGCTCAATGCATCAATCAGAGGCCGCGCTTAGACGGTTGTTTATGGCGATAAGTTAAAAGGGCGGAGAATGAGCGAAACCAAACGGTGGCGGCGAAGAGCGAGGCGTGGGCCAGGACGAAAACGATGATGAAGGAGAGTTCGCGATGGGCCTGACGAAGAGAGTTGAGACGGAAGACGGGAAGGGAATCTACGCCAGCAGCAGCCGCTGGAGCAGTCGCGCAAATTAGCTGATGGGATAGCGGCGCCGACGAGGATTTTAGCGGGCGCGCATCAGTGACGGCTCGTTGTTTGGTTGCGGCGGGCAGCGCGGTGCTGCTATTTTATACAAGATAGATGGGTACCTCGGATTTGTGGAGAGGAGTAGGAGAAGCTGAGGTATCGCGCTAGTGCTTGGCGGAATTTCCCCCTTGGGCTCACCCAAACTTTTCGGGCAGCTGACTTTCATTGGATTTGCGATTATTGGGACAAATGAGGTCCATTGGTCAAACAGTTGGCAAGATGGTCCATTTTAGGAGGACATCAGCCGCAGACAATTTTTTCCATCTCATGGATCTGGACCTTTTCTCTGCTTTTCTCTAACATTCAACGTCTTTTCATAGGTGATGTTGATATTTTCCTCAATCTCATGCAGCCAACTCGTGGCTCAAAGGGCGATAAATGCCAGGTACTAATGTCTTCTTTTCCTTGCAAGCATCTTGTCCTTACAAAAAGTGAATGAACATGGAACACGGTGATGCCTGAGCAGCTTGCACTGGGCTTGAACGCGGGGAAAAGCATGGATAGGGCAGCGCGTGGGTGTCATGGACAACAATGGGCCATCATCCATGGACGTGAACGGCACCATGCGACGAAAGAAGACTATGACCAGCCTAACGGAGCAACACCACCAATATCATAGCGTCTCGCCCGCCCTCGCCGCCGGCCGACAGGGCCATGCACAGCCTACGGTACATGTACAGATGGCGTGTCATTGATGAGCTGGCACTTCCATCTGAACGATCGGCGGGGGGTTATTAGTCCGGCAGTCGACGACTTGCGGTGGTGCTCCAACAGGACGTCGGTTGTCATCACCACGCCAGCGCTTGTTGTTGGGCTGCAGGCCGTCACCCGGTTGCTGGACGAAGGGTCCAGCGGCCAGCGGCCGGTTTTGGATAGTGTCGATTCTAGCTCTACGATGGAACAATGCTGGATAACGATACGTACTGTACCCTGGGTATAATGGATCCCTCTAGATATCGTGGTTCATCATTGACTTCTGATGCTCGAGAATTTGGTATTTGGAAGATACTACGCAAGTCTCAAGACTTGCAAAACAAAGCTATTGTTCTTCCACCTGAATGCTGCTAAGTTCCCGTCCATTTTCCTTGTAGCAGGGCGCGTCCAATGTCGCACCCCAATGTAAGGGACCGCAAGCTGCAAAGTGAGACAGACCTAGCTATTATTGTACGTACGAAGTACAGACACTACTACCCTGATGATGCGAGACTATTAAATGTCCCTTAAACTCATATTTCTCCTCTGGTACAAATCAAATCCACGATTCCCATTGCCATGAAGCTCTCCAGATGGACATCTTCCACACCGACTCACCACCGCCCAACGCGGCCGCTACTACAAACTCCCCACAGCCGCCGTAAGCCCCTGAACCAGCGCCATGAGCCTCCCGCCTGGCCAATCAGCCGCTCTATACCACAGCCCCACCGCCAGTCCTCCCAATGGATAGCCCCTCCATCGTCACCGCACCCAAACGTCAGAACCCCTCCAAACTCCAAAAGCTCACAGCTTACCACGCCCACCCGCATCACCAGATTCGCCGTTGTTAAGCTCGCCTCTTTTATCCCGCCGCTGCCACTCCGAACTACACTTCTTCCGTCTTGAGCACCGCCAGCCTCGCCCGCAATGGCTTCCCACGACGATGACACCATGCCTGAGGAGACGCAGGGCTACAAGCTCTCCCAGCCCAAGCAGAGTCTGGCCGAGTACCAGCAGATGGGTACGTGGTGTTTCCTTATTCCCCGATGATGCACGGAGACGTCGTGTCTTCTATCTTCTCGGCATCGCTTGAAACCTCACATTTCCCTCATCGCTTGGCTTCTCGAAGTCTACACCACCTTGCACCCCTCCCGTCGTCTCGTCCGCTACGCACGCATACACCGCAAGACGACGCACGACAGACCCGTCCTACGATCAGCTCCCAAACATGCACCAACCGAGCTGCCCGCGTTCCAGATACCCTTCTCCGAGCCGCCCGTCTATCCATCACCTCAGCATGCAAACCCACTAACCCTCCCCCCAAGACGCCGGCGACGAGTCCCTCCAACGATACAAGGAATCCCTCGGCCTCGGCGGCGGCACCGACGTCTCGGACGCCAACGACCCCCGCGTCTGCATCATCCTCAGCCTGACCATGGACTCTCCCGGCCGCCCGCCCGTCACCATCGACCTATCCCGCGCCGGCAGCGAGAGCACCCTCAAGGACAACCCCTTCAAGATCAAGGAGGGCGCCAAGTTCACCATGAGCGCCAAGTTCAAGGTCCAGCACGAGATCCTCAGCGGCCTGCACTACGTCCAAGTCGTCAAGCGCAAGGGCATACGCGTTTCCAAGGACTCGGAGATGATTGTGAGTCTACCCCCGCCTCGCCACGGGCCATGCCCAGCTTCTGACGCCCTTTGCAGGGTAGCTACGCCCCCAACACCGACAAGCAGACCACCTACGTCAAGAAGTGTAAGTGCTCGCGCCCCAACGAGACGAACCACCCCGCACTGACTCCGTACCCGCGCAACAGTCCAGGAGGAAGAGGCTCCCGCCGGAATGCTCGCCCGTGGCCACTACAACGCCATCTCTAGCTTTGTGGATGACGATAAGAAGAGGCATCTCGAGTTTGAGTGGAGTTTTGACATCGCCAAGGACTGGTAGAGCGGACCGGACTACATCTATACTGGCATCGTGATTTTACCTGCGACATACATGTCATGAGATAACGACAGCACATCTGACCTTGAAGGAGGGGAATTTAACGCACCGAAAATTGGCGGCAAGAGGCAATATTCGCATCTTGCAAAAAAGGGCCGACATGTCGACTCAAATACCATACAGTACCTAGCTTACTTTACATTTACTTCAACAACCGCGGAATCAGCAGATGGTTATATGCATTACGCTCCCTTACTATGCAAGTCTAATCTAAAGCCCCAGTCACATGCCCCTTCGCGGGACGTTGGTATCACAAAGTACGTAATTGGTAGTCTATCATCATGGCGTCCATTGCTCCAGATCCTAGAGAAAGTAGTCCGGCAGGGCATTACCGTCCGCCGGCTTCTCGTTTCCTGGTTGTATGTCCTTGTGCACATCATTCTCCGGCGCCGCGGCGAAGACATTGAAGAAGCGCTCGCCCGTGTCGCTGACCTCGAGCACACTCGCCATGTTACCGCACCGGTAGCAGTAATTGGGCGCGCTCCAGACGGTACTCAGCCGGTCGTCGTAGAGCACCTGGAAGCCCTCCTGGCACAGCTGGTGGGCGCGCAGGATGTGCGACATGTTGTTGACAGCCAGGAACTTCTTCACCACCTGCGCGCCAAACGTGTACCCGGCGCCGCGGGGCGAGAGCGAGAACTCGTCGCGGTCCGGGTCTGGGTCTGACCACACGAGGTCGGCCATAGGGCCTTCGTGAGGGATCTCGCGGAAGCGGTCGATGATCTTGATTTGGTCGATGGAGTGAATCGAGGGGGAGAGACCTGTCATGCGTGTCAGCGTGGGCGTCTTTCGTGGGACTGACGCACGAGCGTACCTCCGTGGACGCAGAAGATCTGGTCGTTAATCACAACACTTAAGGTCAAAAAATCAAACATGTCGGTAAAATAGTGCCACACATTGGCGTTTCCGTACTTGCGCGAGCACTCGGTGTAGAAGCCGTACGACTGGGTTACACCTCGCGACTCGTGGTTGCCGCGGATCAAATGCACGCGATTGGGGTATCGTAGTTTCAAACACACAAGCAGAGATATCGTCTCGACGCTGAACATGCCGCGATCGACATAGTCGCCTACAACACGTCGCCCACGCGTCAGCAACTGCGCACCACCAGACTCGTCGCGTCGCCGAGAGCGGGAGGAGGAGGTTCGAGGTTCATTTACCGAGGAAGAGGTAGTTGGTGTCCGGGCAGTAGCCGCCGATGCGGAATATCTCAATGAGATCGAAGAACTGGCCGTGGATGTCCCCCACCACGGTGATGGGTGCGCGGACGTGGACGACGTTACTCTCGCGCATTAGCAGCTCCTTGGTCTTGGCGCAGATGGCTTCGATGACGGATTCGGCGAGGAGTTCCTTCTTGTACAGGCGCGAGATGCACTCGTCCAGGTCGACGGACGCTGCGCACGCGAGCGCGGGTCAGTCCTCGTTCTCCGCGGAGGGAGCTGGCTTTTCTTACCTGGTAGGCCGGGCATTATGTCGGCGGGGGGAGTCCAAGAGAGACGGCGGGTTTCGGGGAGGAGGGTATCAGGTTCGAGGTGGGTTCGGGGGGCCGTCGGATTCGAATCGAGGGCTGGGCGTCATCAAGACAGGCGGCGGCGGATTCGGCTCCTGGCGAGGCGTGTGTCTGGGGGAGCGGTCGCGGGATGTACCAACATGATCGGGGAAGACGGTCGTTCACATGGGCGCGCGGCCGAGATGGCGGGAGGCGAGGCGAGGAAGCCCTGGTAGTTGGCAGGCGATGGTGGTGAGAAGTCGGGGGAGGATGGAGGAGGATGGACGGGCGAGGCGAGTCGAAGAAGAGGGTTGTGGGCTGTGGGCTGTGGCCATGGGTGGTTGATACGTCGTCGTGATGGCGGCGCTTTTGAGGCTCCACGGCGGGAGCTCGGCGGAGAAATTGCCGGGGCGGGTCGGAGCTCCACTTATAGTGCTTCTGCAATGGGTGTTGGTACATGCATGTATTTCGCACCTTATATGATGGCGTTGCCCATCTTAGGATTATATACATATATGTATATTAGTTGAAGAGCATGTACGTGCATCAAAACTTACACAAATCAAAACGTTCCGGCAAAAACCGTTGAGGTACTTGAACCGGCGGAGTTCACCAGGGACGTTTTGCATTTAGTGCAACTCGGCGGCATAGGAAACGCCGAAACGGCGGTAACAACTTTGTGGGGGTTCACTCACTAAACACTTTCGTTGCACTTTGAACCCCTTGTGTCAACTTCTTAACGTGGGTAAGGTATGAAACTCCTTTATAAGGTCTGAGTCTAATTAATAGTTGATAGAATAGGAAATGTCTTCATTTATACGGTTATTAAATTTTATATCACCGTATACCTCGCACTCTAGCCAAATATTAAGTCTTGCCATTTGTCGCCCGTCTTCTTGACATCAAGCTGAACTGGGCTAAAAATGGACTCTATGCCAAGTAGACTTTGCTTTCAAGCGAGCAAGTGAAAAGAGTCACTATTCCTAGTTTTGGCATTTCCAGTTGGTAAGCTGAAGCAATTAACGATCACAGGACTGATATTTTTCACCGTATTTACATCATCCAGTCTGCTTAGTATGGATCCAAAACTGGTACGTAGCCTCGCCCCCTAAGACAATATACCAAGTCACCAACAACACATCCCGCTTAACAATCATCTCTTATCAACAAGTCCTCACGCTCGCCCGCCAACAGACATAAAGTACAAACTTCCCGTATTTGCATCCACATTCTTCGGAGCCCCCAGATACAAGATATCCGTGCCATCCGACCTCATCTTGGCCTGCAGCCGCTGGACCTGCTTTCCCGCCGCTGGCGCAAGCGCCGTATTCGTCCATCCCGCGCTGCCACTCTTCTCCAGAACCCAGACGCTGCCACTGGTGCGGCAGTAGTAGATGCGCACCGTCGTGCCGTCGTGCGTGATGCCTACCGCAGCGCTGGTGTTCTCGCCCGCGTAGACAATCTCGCGCGTCCATGGGTCCGATGTACCAAAGACTGCCGAGGCGCGGCGGACTTGCCAGAGCTGGTCTGACTCGTTGGCGAAGCGGTATCCGTGGTTGATGTGGACTTGTCCTGCGGCATCTTCGTAGAGGGCGAGCTTGGCGCTCTGGAAGGCCGGGACGGGAGACGCGTTGATGTCCCCGGAGTAGGTTTCGCCCGTAGTCAATGGTTGATACACGATGTCCTGAGTATCCTGTGTGATGGGTAGGGAGACGGTGGCTCCCGAGGCTGATCGATAGCTGTTGGACGACGGCTTGTACCGTACGTAACTGCCCTGGTGACGAACAGCAGAGGCGGGATACTTGCTCCATTCCCATTGCAAGTGCACATCGCCGTCCGAGGAAAACTGGATATCATCCGGGTAAATTGAGTACCCAGTTCTGTAAGCCCAAATGCTAATCCGGGCCCAGGTCTTTGAGGACATGGTATACTTGTAAAAGTAGCCACCCCTCGCAGAAGTATCGCCGCTGGCCTCTCCTCGGACGATCAACCATAGATCGCCGCTGGCATGGCGCTTCACGACGGGGTATGTGATCTTGACGGCTTGGTCGGGCATCTCAGAGCTCCTGTCCACGAGGGTGGCGCTATACGGCGAGTCTGAGCGATAGTACTTCCACGCCACGTTATGCATGCTCGTGAAGACGTGGACGTAGCCATCACCATCGAGGGCAATGCTCGGAGCGTTGTGGCCGTTGTCGTCGACAAAGACAGCACAGTCTCCAGCCGAGGTCTTGAGACAGTCTCGTGTGATGGCTCCGTCGGACTTGGTCCTTCGGGCAACCATGACATTGTTGTTAGCTGTCGATCCGCCGGGGGGGTTGCGAAGATAGGCCAGCCATTGGTAGTCGCCGTACTCGTCCAGGGGGTTCCACCACGCCGACTGGCTGTTGACGTCGACAGCGGTAGAGATGGTGATGAGATCGCTGGTGACGATAGCAGCTCGAGCAACCGATGCTGCTGCCAAACAAGCAATAGTCGAGAAGGTCCTCATGATAGATACCCTTCGTGATTTCAAGAAGGTTAAATCAAGTGGAGGAGATAGCTTGTAGCGAGCTGGTACAACTCCGTTTCAACAGCAGTACTGGACCTTTTTATATCCAGCAAGATCTAAGAGGGTATGCCTTAGCCTGTGAGCTTGGCATCGAGCGTCCCAGTTTCCCCGCCATTGTTCAGCTCATCCCACATGGTCAAGAGTGTGGGGTATCGTGACGGCGACGATCCTCCCCAGAGAACTTGGTCAATTCGCGCAAGCGAAAGTGCGGAGAAGGCCTGGAACCGGCCGGGGTCATTGTGCCGTTTGCTGGAACCGCCGAAGATTCAATTAAGATTGTTGTTTCGGGGTCAGTCTTGTCGGTTGTCGGTTGTCGGCTGTGAGCCTATGGAGGATTGTTAAGATGGCGACGCGGGGGAAGTCGATGGAGCTGGACCTTGGTAGGCCCGGAGACTCTCACGCATCAGTACCGCAGCCTTGGATCTAATAGGTAGAAGGGGGAGGGTGCAATAAAGCGAAGCAGGGGGTTTTCTGCCAGGGGATACGTTAGACGTCGCTTCTGGTGGTTTTGCGGAGACGGAGGCAATGGAAGGTATCCCGGGGGCCGCGTGGAAGAGAGCGGGACCACCGATCCCGGGTCCCATGATGACGGACGTTCCGTGCCGGGGTAGATTCCGGATAATTGACAGCAGGTAACAAGACCTACAAGAAGAGCTGGATGGTTCATCAAGCTGGTTCATCGAGGTCAGCCATCAACTCGTGCGGCTATATACTTAGTATATGTACACTTTTTACCCAGTGCAGGAAACATGGAAGATCGAGCATCGCTGCCGTTGCGTTGAGTGAACTCCGACTGGGAATCGCACTTGCGGATGGACTAGATCGCCATTAATTGGATCTCAATTTGATCCCATGCTGCATCTGGAATTGCTGATGGATTTTCGCAGATGGTTTCATTTTGAATCACGCCTCGTCATGAGGCTCTGTTGACAATCGAAGGTTGGGGTCGAGGACATGTCGTTGAACTGGGCTACAATTAGGTTGGACAAGGTTAGGTACCTTTTTTATAGTTCAGGCTCCAGCGTCTTCAGTGGAAGAGGAAGCACTGAAGATTTGAGTTGGAAGATGGAATGATGGAAGGCTACCAAACATGGTCCGTGCGCTCCCATTGATGCGGCGAACGTCGCGCCTGAAGAAGCCTGAGGAAGCTGAAACACACTCCCAATGATGAACAAACAACCAACTCAGACTTCTCCCACCTCGTACTTCGTACACACGGCGTCCCGCGCATAGACATCACGCGAAGCTCACTGCTTCATCCTTTCGGCGCCTTCTCTGATAGCATGCTTGATGAAGCCTCCCTGACAGCGTTGGAGCAGGTTCGGGGAGGGGGCATGTGGTTGTAGCATACAGCATCCCCCGATCCCGATCACGTCTCACGCCTCACGTCTCACACCTCACGCCTCACGTCTCACGACTTGACGTCTCACGCTTGACGCCTCTCTCGTCTCTCATCTCTGGTCTCTTGTCTCTTGTCTTGTCTCACCCTCTCCATACCCAGTCTTGAGGTGAGCCCAACTGTCGGCCACGTCCGGGGGCCTTCTGCTGTGCGACGTCGGTTTGATTGATATTGACTTGTTTGCCACCGGCTGCATCCTTCAGTATCCTTCAGTTCTTGACGATTGGGCCTTTATCTGGGTCTGCGGTCTGCCTTGAGGAATCATTTGCTTGTACCTGAGGTGTTTATTAGACCTTATGTTGTTCTGTCAGAGGATACACATTTGAATACTGGTTGCAACAGGACCCTGTCTTTGGATCCTCAGCTCCAAGGGAGTCCTTCGATTCGGCTGTAGCCGCTCCCCGACACCATCTACAATTCTGATCGCAAGTCTCGAGCCTCACTATTGGTCGACATGCCCGAATCAGCTCCTGGCTATGCACGCCGGCCAGAGGAAGCCCAGTGTTACAACTGCGGTACCTCGGGGCACTGGGCTATAGCTTGCCCGGAGCCCACGCGGAAAACTCCCGCGTAAGTCAACCTTCTCTCGATCCCGTGGCACTGTACTATTCATCTTGGATGTCTTCGTCCTCAACATTCCAGCTAACCTCGCTCTGGCAATAGTGGCCTTGCGGCCTGGAGAAGTTCCAGCAACATGGGGCAGGGCCAGCATAGAGATCAACATGGTTCCTCAAAGAAGTCTAAGGGACCCATCATCACCAAGTACGCTCCTAATCCTCCTGCAAGGGCAGCCGGGCCCATATACGCACCGCCGCCGCCAGGTTACGGCCAGAATCCCGGATCTCACCCGGGGCCGAGTCATTCATATCCTCCTCCGCATCCCCCTTATTCCTCATCGACGCCCAGCTATCCAAATCCCAATTATCCACCTGCTACATATCCGCCTCCTAGCTACCCGCCTCCAAGCTACCCACCCTCTAACTATCCGCCGGGGTACCCTCCAGCTGGACAGCCTCCGCAGCCTTATGCTCATCAGCCATATCCCCCACAACTATATCCTCCGCCGTCATATACGAATCCTCCTGCGGCCTCGGGCCCACCTGGCTTATACGGCCTTCCACCTCATCCACCGTCCTTACCGAGGCCCGTGGCTTCATACTCTGTGCCCTTTACTCCAGCCCCGGCGAACCTGCCGGCTTCTCACCCATACGGTTCCCAGCAACCCTATAGTTCATCATACTCGCAACCGTTTCCATACGGGACACAACTACCCCGAAACACGCCACCTTCGTACTCACCCCAGTACACTCCGCCGTTTCCTCCTCATAGCGCCCCCCCCGGCGTACATCCCGCCCCCGGGACAAGGGTCCGGGCGTTCACCAGACTTGCCTACAGGGCCTTCGCCGAGGCAACGGCATAACCCTTCCTCAGCAACACCATCGGCTCTTCAGAGCAGAAATCTTCCTTCTTCGCTCCCACCGAAACCACCTCGCAACCGCCGTGAGCAGCCCGAACCTCAGCATGACAATCGCAATAAGCGAAGGCACGATCGCCACAATCGGCATCGAGATAATCGGCAAAAGAAAACCAGCTCCAATTCTCATACGCCAGATCAAAAGGGCCAAGAACGCAATCGTCGCGCCGGTGCAAAAACTCAAAACGGCTCGAAGGACATGCAGTTACCCGGCAACAAGGACTTAAAGGCTCAGGAGGCCCTCCCACTGCCGATCTCTGGTATCTCGGCTTCACCAACAGGTGAATCTGGGAAGCCCGATACACATGGTATTCCTGTGGATACACCGCTCAAATCAGAAGATGCCTCGGCCGAACCAGTTGCTGAGCAATCCCTTGAGAACCATGCCGATGATTCAGAGTTGGAAGAGGATGTCGGTCTGGCAGAGCCCGAAGCCGAGCGCCCCCCGGATGAGGTGGGAAAGCCATTGCCAGCCAGTTACAATGAAGAAGTCCTCCTGCCAAGGAAATGGGATGCGATCTGCGTTGAATCCGAGTTTGTCAAAGCCGATAATCTGGAGGATTTCTCCAAACCTGTTCACGAAAAGACATACTGGCCCTTGATCGAGTTCGATCCGGCCTTCGTCCTCGATGGTAAATTGCCCTGCGGCGATCCTCTGCCCAAGTCTTGGAATCTTGAAGATCGAAATGGTGGCAGCAACGCCTCTAACAACGGGGAATCGAATACGCAGCCACGGAAGCGCGAGATGTCTGATGAAGAAGAAGTTGAGGAACGGCAAGGAAAGAGGCGGAGATCAAATACCAACTCCCTGGCCAGTCTACAAAACTCGATCTCTGGCAATGCAGTTAACAATCCGACGCCATCTCGTCATTCAACAGCCCAGAACTCCCCTCTTCGACTGGAGACCCACGAACGTGCGGCAGATTCACCTACCGATGGCCGTAGGAAAATTTCGGAACCCAAAGAATCTATTGAGCCACGACAGAATCGGAGCAGAACTCCGGCCTCGAGAAGATCGTCTGTATCAAGCACGTCTTCAAGTCTCAACTCTTTAGAGGCAGAGCTTCTTGGGTTGCCATCAAAGGAGAACACCCCAGACGATGCAGAGAAACGGCAACGTCAACCTATCAGCAGTAGCCCAGCAATAAAGAAACGACAGCCAAAACTCGACTCGGCTTATAGGTATGATATCCCCGCGCGCTATATTGAAGAACAATATTGACGGTCTTATAGCCGCCGATGGTAAACGTGTTTATGCCATCCTCGATTACTCTCGTTTGGCTCAGTCACGCTAAAGGCGCGTTTGGTTGTGTTTCCTACCTCAAGCTGTATTCTGCTGCAATCTCTTTCCTCTCCTGGTCTGCAGCCTTTGCTGGACAGAAGCCGTTCAAACTGGCCAAAACCTTCACTTTTTTTTTGCTTATTCCGATCCGATCTTACTGGGTTGGGGAGTTCTACTCGGGCTGGCGTATCTGTTATCTTTCCCATTTCACGACCGCCACGATCAAAAATCTATCTATAGTATTCACGAGGTATGCGTGAGCAAAATTCTTAGTCTTTGAGCTTTCCAATTTTCCCTTCGGGGCAATTTCTGTGTACCCCTTGGGTGGCCGCTGGCCCACGCAGCACAGCTTCTCCCAACTTGTTGCTCAATATGGAGACGTCCATGACCTCTGGACATGTCTTTAGCCAGCCTGCCTTGAAACTCCCGACCCCTTTTCCCCCTCTGTATTCGTATAAGAAACTCTGCCTTGTTTCCGAGTGTTTCCTCTGAAGCCTCGGTACAGCCAATTGCCTGCCGTATTTGCAAAATTTGGAACTCAACGCAAGAAAGTTCTGCTAGAAAGCAGCGGTCGATCTTGTGTAACTCAACGCCCCGGAACATGGTTCCCAGTCCTAAATACGTTACCCGAAGCGGCTCTCATGCTGAGGCCCGTTAGCTTCCAATGGCTCGCGCAACATCTTTCTCTCATCATAATTTCCTATTTAAGCCAGACTACTCCACCGCAAATCTTGCTTATGAGGGGCGTGCAACTCGCCCTCAATGCCTAGTGGCGGCCATTCATAAAGACGATGAACACAGAAGAGTGTAGAGTCCAAGGATTAGCGCTATAAGCTACTTATGCGGTTTATCACGCGGCAGGAATATGGTCCTGACCCATTCATTGCATTCGCGACCTCGGTGCTTTAAAGGCGCAAATGGTAGAGTATCAAATGCCTTCAGTGCCAGTATCTGAGGACTAGTCTTGCATACGATAGCAGGCTCGTCACTGACCCAGCTACCACCAAAGGCCCTCGAGTGAGATTTACAGCTGTTTTGTCTCTTCAAGCTGGTAAACAGGCTAGTGGTGGGCCGTTCAAGGAACTCCACAACCCCGGGTTTCTCTGAGTCCATTTTTACTACCTTCATCGCCAACGCATCCACGGAGACTTTTGGCATTGGCAGTCAAGGGACCTTAAGGCTTTCATGAGAGATCCACAGCCCTGTCAAGGACCCTTCGCAGCTGCGGAACCCTCCTTTGCATCTTAACTTATTGCAACCTCATTTTCCGTCTCAAGACTATCAAAGACTCGTGAGCACCGTTATTAACTCTTAAAGGGAAACTATTATGGCGGGCAACAGGCAAAAACAATACACCGCAAAACACCCTACTGCTTGACACTCTGTATGGCATGTTCCACCAGGCTCAAGACAGGTGTAGTTCCTTATGTCTATTGCCGAACCATACTGTCATCTTATTGTACCAAGAACGCCAACATACGTAGTTGCCCTCTTGATCTCTTAGTGCGCGATCCGAGTGCTGTGGCCGTGGCTGTCAGTCTGAGTCCCTGAACACTATAGTTTCCAAATTGCTCTGCAGATGTCCACAAGGCACTCACATTTACAGCCACGGCTACAGCGCTTGGATCTCGCCTTGGCTAACAGCGGCAAAACTGGGCAGAATGCCCTATCGAGTATGACGGCAAGGGTCAGAGGAGATTTATCAGACGTATCCCGGCCGGCCCGTTTTTTCCCCTTCTGGTACCGTCCAATCTGTATTACGACGCAAGCATGACAAAGGCTTCACTCATGGCCGGTGCAGAATATGGCCACTTACTGCAAATGCCTGCTCTGATCGGCGTGAAAAAACATAATAGATAGTACCGGAAGGAAAGAAATCATACGCTAGGTGGGTATGTTCTGCAATGGCCACGGGGTGAAACCACAACAGCTCTGTTGAGAAGAGGAGAGAGCCTGTACATAAACCTCCGGAGACCGAGGAGACTCACCAAGCTCGATGAGATGAAACACAATCGCCCTTAAGCACAAGTGCAGTATCTCCTCCACGCTGAAGACAAGTGGGAGATCTCGCAGCTGACGCTAAAAACTTGACCTTTAACACTATTCAAGACACTGTCATGGAATGCCATGCGTCTGCCCGCGGGTTGCTTGAAGGGTTGCTTGAACAGTTGGATGTTGCATGTGTATCAACTTAGTGGTTGTTCCAAGGATCAGTTAGGTACTACAATCAGAAGATATGGGTTCGATCTGTAAGCTAAAAGAATTGTCGTATCCTCAATATGTACAGTGTATTCTTTTACCCACATAGTGGCTATAATTTCCACTACTTCAAAGACTGAAAGATCTAATCATAACAAACCAGGAGTCCTCTCTCAATATCATACGAACTCTTAACAGACTAGTAATAAAGCCGATCCCAAAATCCAACACGAAGTCCTACTAAAAGAACCACTATTACCTCTCCACCTCATGAATCCAGGACTCCAAACCCCACCACCAACAAACCCCCCAAAATAAAAACACACACGAGGTGTAGTCTTAGTGCAACCCGGAACACCAGCTCCACCGCGTTCAAGCGCTGATCCCTGCAAGGGCGGCTTCGGGAGGATGAGCCGATGGAGTGGGAGGTGCTCTAGTGCGAACTACTGTCGTCATCATGAGGATGTTTCGTGTCCAGTGGGGGTTTAGAGGGGGGGAAAACGAGGCTATTGTTTATGGTGGAAGCCTTGTTGATGGTGATTGTGATCAAGTGCAAAGTGGGTGTGATCAGTAAGCGAAGTAAATCATGGCTGTATTCTGCATCATCAAATAATATCGTCTTTGTGCAAGCTGTGATCACATTGTCCCTCGTCCGCCCATTATATGCTACCGAATCTTCTTGTCTCGTGCAAATCATGAACGCTTTCTTTCCATCGCTCGCTCGCTAGTAGAACAAAGAAATACCACCCAAATAATTCGCTCGCAATTTTCTTCTCGCAATCAGGATGCCGCTCCAATAAGTGACTGTATCACACGATCAAGTTCTCGAATCCAAGCCCTCGCAGATCCCGTAGCCAGTTGACGCCGCTGCCATCGATGCCGCTCCCGCCTCCATCTTGGAGCTTCCATGTAGCCTTGAGCATCTCGATGGCGGTGAAGAGATATCCCCAGGGGCAGATCTCCCAGATGGCGAGCAGACGCCTCAAGGACCAGGTGCGTTTCTCGGGATCGTGAGTTTCCGCGCCGGCTATGAAGGTCGGCCACGAGGTGGCTTTGAAGTACGGGTCATCCTCGCCAATGCCGGTAAGATGGCTGAGGATGTCAGACACGAGAAAGTCGGTGTCGACCGGTCTGACCACACGGATGAGCGGTAATGCTTGCAGGATGTAGAGACAGGCTGCTGAGCGGTGAGCGGAAGCTAGATGGATGCGGCTCTCAAGGTCCATGATAACGGCGTGCGCCTGGAGGTGGGACGCCCAGGCGGGGATGTCGAAAGCCAGCGCCTGGTCAATGAGGGCGAGTGCCTCGTCGGCCGCGGAGAGAGTCGAGTCCGTCCAGGGCGTCTCGTGCGACAGCTGCGACGCGAGGAGGATGATTTGGAGGATCTCGGGCGGGCACGAGAGATAGCTGGTGACCTCGGCTCGCTTCATGACTGGGAGGAACTCGAAGGCATAACGAGCAATGGGAGCTGCAAGACCGCCCGAGGCGAGGGTTGATCCCAGGATATGGTAGCTACAGGTTGGAAATGGGTCAGCCACGTTACTCTCATAGACTCGGAATAGTATTAGCCACTTACATGAAGCAGTCAGAAATGACACGGTCCCGCAGGACCCTTCCAGATGCCGTGATGGAGCTCTCAGGTCCGAGCAGCGCCATGATGCTAGTGGCACCCTCCAAATGGGTCTTCCAGCTCTGTCCGCTAGACTTATCCATGTCAATGAGATCAAACTTGATGAAAAAGTGCATGGCGGCCAAAGCAACCTCGCTCCCCGCGGGATCGAGAGTATCGAGCACATCCCGCAAGTGGCTCATGGCCTTCTGCTTGGCCGTCAGGGCATCGATGAGGGCCTGTCGGGTGACAAGGTCCTTGGAGCGCAAAAGGGACAAGTAGCCGCCGGGGTCGGAGAGCCCCGTGGTGGGAACGGCGTGGAAGGGCCGGAAGATGTTGGACCAGTGAATGGCCGAGGTGGCGACGAGGATCTGGAGGAGGAGCGGGTGCTTTTGGGTGAGAGGCAATAGCTCACGGAAAGGGTTGCCCTCAGGGGTGTCGCGGACGACGAGGTCTTTGCAGACGCGATCAGCAACTAGAAGAGCGGGGGTTAGCTTGATAAATGGGAGGGGGAGAGAGTTGAGGTACGGAAGAACGAACAATGAGCGAGATAGTATCGCGAGTTGTGGTCAAGGTCCTGGAAGAGGGGATCCGTGAGGGTGCCTGGGGTGAGGGAGCTTGCGTTGGCCCAGGACTGGTGAGCTGATGCGGTGGTGCTATTTGAGGAGGACGACGACGAGGACGAGGCTATCCCAAAGGCCATGCGAGAATCTGTCCTAGATGTACCCGTACCAGTTTTACCCATACCGTTCGTGCTCGTTTCTTCTATACCCGTCATCTTGCTGTCGTCGATGGTTCCCATGGCCACGCCCATACCCATATCCATATCCATGTCCGTCACTGCGGCGGACCGCAGTACTCCTCCATGCTCGTCAACAATGGCCCTCCGTCCTCCATGCGGCGGCGCAACGACGTTACCGTGGGCATCAATCCCCTGGGTCCACACAAAGACTTTGCCATACCCGAGGCAGTCCTGCCCCGAGACGGCGCATTTGTGACACGTCGGCCACGAGCGGTCGCAGCGCAGACGTCGTCGACGGCAGTTGTGACACGGCTTGGTGTTGCTTGGCGGCATGCGCCGAGCTCTAGCTGAGCAGCGAGGATAAGAAGGGATTGGGATGGGTAGAGGAGAGAAGAGAGAGAGAGAGAGATGGCGTTCTAGAGAGAGCGCGATGTATGAGGTATATGGTGGAGAGCTAGAAAGCGAGAGAAGAAAACAGAAAGCGGAGAAAGAGAGAGAGAGAGAAGTGAAGCAGCGATGAGCGGCGAAACGCTACCAAAGGGTCATATCATGGTGTTGCTGGGCAGAGCGCCTTTGCATTTAATTAGCAGGGTGTCTTGCGTTTCCGTGCACCAGTGATGCTGCGTTTTGCGTGTTGCGTGATAATGCGCTGGCGGTAATTAGTGGTGTTGACGGTGGTGGTGAAGGAGAGAAGTTCAAAGGGCGGCATAGAATACTAGGTGGTAGTAGGTTGGGCATGGGAAGTGGGAATGGATCCTTAACTAACTCGGCCGTGTGAGCCCGCTCTTCACGATATGTAATAAAAGCCAATGCCATGCCATCCCCTCGGCTCTGTTCTAAGCCGTAAAATCCCGGCCGCCTGACAAAGAAATCACTTCTAGGCCCTAGGCCTATTTGATTTATCATATAGACTACTATATTCAACCGACTTCACTCTCCACTGACCACTGCCAGTCGCTCGATGTGGCCGCCTCCTAAAGAGGCAACGAAACGACAGCTCGTGCAGCCGATGCGCGGCGGAGACCTGCATCGCACACACCTCTACAAGGCCTGGAATAAACAGCAGCACACCACCAGCAAATACGGCACAAAACACCTAAAACATAGGACTCATTGATATACGATCCAGATGTTTGAGTATTACTATAATAGTCTAGTCATCTCTCGCAGAAAGCTTGTCGTCCAGCCTAGTTCCTTCGAGTCCCCCCCATCATCCAGCCATAAACCACTCGGCTGCCCAAAGAGGAAATCAGCTGTCACCCGGTGCAGGCTTTGGTGGCTAGAAGCCTTCGACTAGCACGCAACCACGATCATCCATGACATCCATGGATCCCTCATCGCTGCCCCAAGACCCGAGAACTTTATCATCAGGTCATAGATGTTACGACAACTGGCTTCACGATACGCGTCAATGACGTTTTGCTACTCCCATTACAATGGCCTCTATCCATAGCACGCCTCAACGTTCCCACACTCCCACCGGCGCAGTATCGTCGACCCCATCTGGCCGATGTCCAAGTATGTCCGGTAGAAGGAACCGACGGACTTCTAGAGCCTTCTTCGTCTCACCACTGCAAATGAGCCTCTACGACCGAAGCAAGAATCACCAAATATCTACCCTTGCGCTGTGGTTGGGCATCGAAATGCGTAGTAGAATTGGGAGCAGGTAAGAACAAGATGAGGAGGGAGGTTCGAGGCGACTTGGAGAAGAGGAACGGCAAGAGATCCTCATAACCTTACCTATCCATCATCTCCCAAACCTGAGTCTTGCTCTCGCTGCTCTTCAACTTCCATCTTAACTTGAGCAGACCCAGTTCGTTCGTTCATTCGTTTCTTGGTGGTCGAAAGCGATATTTTCAGACATCCATATCATCACCTCTCATCATCCATACCAATCAACGAGTCGTCCAAAGGTTCATATCATCATCTCATTCGGACAATATGCCGCAGTCCAATCTTCCACAGGACAACCCGCCGACCTACAGCCCGCCGGCTAACATCATGCCAGAGCAATACGCTCGAATCTTGCTCGTCTCGCTCCTGACACAGAGTGTCGCGTCTTTCGTCTTTTTCTACATAACACTATAGTGAGTAGCCTACTTTGCCCTCCTATACCCCGTTAATTTCTTTCTAACATTCTTCCGCATCAGTATCCATCTTAGAATCTCGTCCGTGACGATTGCCCTGTGCTGTGCGCCATGGGCTGCCAGCTGGATTGGGCTAGCTGTGGCCCGTCGCCTCGTAATTCCAAATTGGCCAGCTCAGTTCTTTTTGTTGACAGCCGAATTCTTCCAGCTAATGTCTCACGCGATGCTTATCTGGATGTCCGACCATCCCCGCTATTGGGCGGCCATCTTTGCGGCTTTAGTCTTAGAGGCAGGTTGTGTCAATGTACTCTGGACAGCAGCCAAAGTGATCCTCGGAACGAGCAATCAAGGACGCCACCACGGCCTAGCAGTCTTCTTGTTTGTAACACTCTTCCTTGTGGGTGCCTTTTGGCTGACTATAGCGATATGGCTATACTACAATGGGCTTGACACCTAGGAGAGGGATCCCAAGAAGCAGGAGCACTTTTTCTTCCACGCGGTAATAAGTATCATGGGCGCCATGCAGCTTCTCCGACTCATTGCCAACTTCCACAATGCAACTTCCGCTGTGTCAGTAGTTGCAAAGGACGTCTCTGCCGCAGGCGTGGAGTTGCAGAACCTTCAGCCAAGGGGACACGAGAACCCCGTTGTTGCGGCACCATCGATAGCAGAACTAGATGGAGCACAAGGGGACGAACCACAGGAAGAGCCAGTTGCAGGGGAAGAAGGCCATGAAATACGACCAGTAGCATCACCAGAGGTACCAATGCCATCGCAAGCGTCACCGCAGACACCCACAGAGACATCACCAGAGGCATCACCGCAAGAAGCACTGCAGGCATCACCGCGGGCCTCACAGGCGGCCCAGACTACTTAGCTTGGGCGGCCCAGCCCACCAGTCATCCGTGGATGATATCGTCGAGCTACGCTCATACACGTGGGAGAAAAGAAGGCGGGGACAAGATGCAGCGGGGTTTCTCAGCACCATTTGAGGTGTTGTCTTTTCGTGTCACTTGACAAGCTTGATTGGCAGAGAGAGATCGAAACTAATGACAATTGATGAGCTGGCGATGCTCGAAATAGCGAACAGGTCGCGATTTGGCGGATAGCGTTTGATTCAGTTATGAGGAGTCGCACAACATAGACAAAGGATGTCTCTTCATAGCCAGTACAATATCACGTTAACGAAATTGAACATGTCAACAGCTTACTGTCTCCAGTGATTCATACGTCAATGACATAAAGCCCTTCTTCGATTGGTTTCCCGCCATGCTGTGAAACCTACCACCTAAGTCAAATCAAGAATCATGCCACAGCACAAAGCCATTAACTCAGTGACTTGTATCCTCAACATCATCTCACATTCGCGTGCCGGGGAGTGCACATGCACGACCAGCTCACACCAGGGGTACGAGGGGTTAGCAGCGGGTAGTCCCTGCTGTTGTACAGACTGCACCGTAGCTGACCTTTTAGGTCATAAATTGAATATGAAAAAGCCTTGTTTTCTACAAAAGGAAGCGCGGCGTAGAGCCATTTTAAAGAAGCCTAGCGCAGCCCCTATAGCGGAGCTTGCGAGAGGCGCAGTTAATCCTATGATCAGCAGCGCAGTTAATCCTATAATCAAAAGCTAACCCCTGGCTTCTAATACACCCCCTATTTAAAGCTCCCTATTAGTAGCTTTAAATACTTGCGAATAGTATTAAACATATATATATACTATAATATAAAAGAATAGATAGTAAAATAATAGGAAAATTTTACCCCTCCTAACCAGCTATACGCAGGTGCTATAAATCAGGTATTTATTAAAGCTATGACTTAAAGCATAGCCTCTCTCTTTTTCCTCCTTTAACCTCTACTAATATAATGCCTATAGGTCTTAATTCTAGGTTTTTAACCTATTTATTTATAGAATTTAAAGCGCTAATAGTTTCTAAATAGCACCCTGGTACTTTTCTCTAGAATATACCTATAAGTTATATATAAATAATAAGTATTTAGACATACTAATATATAATATAAAAGAACTATAATAGCCTTAATAATTCTAAAGAAGAAAATAATTCCACTATTATAAGTCGCCTTTATTAAACCTATGCAGCTGCTTATACTACTCTTAAGCTTAAGGCTTATAAATATTTTAAGAAAACTACTTATATAGTGCTTAATGCCCTAGAACCTATTAAGGGTGCGCCTAAAGATCTTATTACTATTTAATAGCGCAGTTTGGCTGCTATTAGAGATAATAATACCGCTTAGTAATTGCAGAATAAGGTGGCTATAGAGGGTGCTATTATTACTCCTATATAAGAGAATAATAATTATATATATAATAACACTCTTAATAATGCATTATCTGCTTATAGCTATTCCCCTATCCCTAATAATAATAATTATAAAGCAGATATAAAAGTAATTACTATATATAACCCCTTAATATATAAATATAACTCTGATTTCAACCGCAAGTTATTTACATCCCCTCCCACTATTAAGAGCAATTCTAATATACTTATTATTCTTAAGTATCTAACCTATATAACTACTGCCTATAAGAAGGCAGTTAATAATATGCCTAAAGTTTCTATTATACTTAGCAAAAAGTGGAAAGTCATTAAAACTCCTTCAGCTAAAATAAAGTTAAAGTCTATTTTAAGCCTCTTTAATTAAGAGGATAAGAGTGATAATAAGAAGTTGCTTAAAAAAAAAGCTCTATTAAATATATAGGACCCCTCTTATAAGTGCTATATTA
>JAANBC010000142.1:0-68485 GCA_014621405.1 Stylonectria norvegica
GACGACATGGACGAGGTAGGCGAGACGCCCACGGAGACGGTCGATGCCGTCGAGGCTTCGGAGCTGACGGAGCCCGTGGGCGAGTGCAGCCCGGGGCAGGCGAGGCTGGGCCGTCGAGGCTGCCCGGCGGTAGTCTCAGCCGTTTTGATGAGGTGGGAGGCCCGGCGGTAGTGTTCTCGTGCCTGCTCGAGAAGAGCTATGCGGCTGGGCAGGGCATGGCAGAGGCTACGGGCTTGCATCTCCTGAGCACTCGCGGCATAGAAGTGCAGATAGATGAGATATGCCGGCTCCACAAGAAGACTCTAGAAGGGGGGATGTTAGTTGTATTCATCCTTTCGATATAGAGGGATCGAGACTTACCGAGTTTTCCAGTATCTCGCAGCAGCGGGCCACGCAAGGTTGGTACCGGCGGTTCAAGTACTCGCGCTTGACGTGGGCAACCGCCTTATTCCACTCGGCCGTTGTATACGGCAACATGGGCAGCGCCGTCGAGAGCTGCTGCGACAGACGCCTAACAGCCCTCCTCGTAACGGGCGCGCGCCGCGGCATGGGCGACGACGACGACGAGACGGTGGCGGGGGTGAGCATAAGGGGAAGCATGGCGACCATGTGGGAAGTGGATGAGAGAGATGTAGCGAAGAGGCGGCTCGCGTGGAGGGAAGAGGAGGCTTCGGGGGGCGGCGATATAATAGTCGCCGTATAAGAGAGCTTGGTGAGGGCGGCGCGTGGCAAACGTCGTGTGCCCCAATATCACACGTCGATATCCTGCGATGTCCTGCCCTCAGCTTGCGCGGCAGCCAATGAGGCGGCGATGGGGCGTTGGACAGGGCGGTTGTGATACCGAGCGTGTCTTGCTTGGGGAGAGAGGAGAGACAAGTGAGAGTCTCGTGGGAGAGGCCTTGAGGCCGAAGTGGTGAGACAGGCCTGGCAAGATATCGATCGATTGGAGGACGGTGATACAAGGCGCGCGCCCGTTACGAGAGAGTTGAGCAACGCGGTGTTGAGCTGAGGAGAGACGGTCCCGGGTGTGATGGGCTGAGACGGGGGAGTGAGAGTGAGAAGCGAAGTTGATGGTGCGAGATGTTGGGCGGTTTCTTGTCTGAGTCGTAGCCCCTTGGTTTAAAGGAGAGCCGTCAAGGAGAGCCGTTAACGAGAGGCGTTGCTCGGGTGAAGCTAAGGATGGAAAGGCGTTTCGACCGATGCGATGACGTTCTCCAAATTGTCCCGCGAGGCGTTTACCTCGTTTCAGAGAGATGCCAAACTAGACAACCCCAACGTTGTTCGTTCCCGTTGTCGTCGGCAAAGCCTGCGGAATGAGTGATGGCAGATTCAGAGCAGAATAGTTGGGTTTTATGTGGCTTCTCCGTTGTTTTTTGCGGTGTTTTTGGTGGTGACAACGGTGTAAGTGAGTGAGAGTGAGAGCAACCACCAAGAACAACGTCACCAGAGCAACAAAGCAACTCACAACCACAGACTTAATCAAAAGGCTGTTAAACCCACCAAGTTGATTATCGTCACAAACACAAGACGCACAATCCAGTCACACACACACAAGCAAAACCCAAAATGCAGTTGATGCTTCTCCGCCGTACTTATCCTCGGCGGCGCCCCTCGACGCCGCTAGTCATGCCCGGCGCAGGGGGCGAGGGCAGAAAAGTCTTCCTAGGCTAGAGGGGGAGACGGTCCTCTACAAAGCAAAACGCCCACCAGCCCATCCATCCACGGATCCATGATTGATCCAGCGGCGGGCGGGCATCGCGGAACCCTTCACCATCACCCCGCCCGCGCCCTGCCTCGCCATGGGCCATGGATGCACCACCGCGTCTCCGCCCTTCCCGCTCCACATGCCGGGAGCCCGGGGCCTGCGCTCCGCATCCGCAAAGGCGCAAGGAGAGAAGAAGACAAGAGGGGGAGGGGGAGACGGTGTAGGTTGCGAAGAGCTCCATGGCCCTGGACCTGGGGACGGGGCGGCCTTTGCGGGAACAGACAGAGCAGCGTTCGGGGGTTGACGGCAGTTGGCGGTCAATGGGGGAAACGGTGATGGACGCCGGCCGCGGGTCTGGGGAAGGGCTTGCAAGTTGTTCCATTGTTGTAGGGTGAGAGCTTGCAAGTTGGATGCTGGACTTGACGCTTGCTAGAACGCTCGCTCAGGGATGGAGCGAGATGTGACGGCTGACAGATTCCATGGTGCTGAAGGCTGGCTTTCGCCCTCCCTGATCCAGGTAGGTAAGTAGAGTGAGTACCTGTAGCCGGGTAAGCAGCATGGGGTGGACGGCATGGCCCATACCCCGTCGCGGAACCCATCCCCGGGGAGGACTTTGAAGTGATGCACGAAGGACTCAGTCTCTCGCCGGCTCCTCAAGCCTCGAGCACGAGCAGACGCTGCCCTGCAGGGCACACAGGTCTGGAAACGAAACCACCACGTTCGATGCAAAGGGCGCGCGATCCGCGGTTACGGCAACGGTCCGTGAGATGGGAAGTGGGCATCCCGGCGAGCTGGATGCTGGGTCTGCATGGACCGCTCTGCAAGGGAAGGGAGCTTGGCCCGCTTCCTTAGCTCAACGGGTGCGCCGCGATATTCAGGGTACTATGTAGCCCTGGATTGTCTGTAGAGGAGGGCCGATGACGAGCGACTATGTTACGAGTCTTCTCTACTAGGTAGGTAGATAGATAGGTAGGTAAACGTAGGCACCCACAACACGGACCTTGGCCATCTATCGTAACGACTATGAAAGTATAAGCACTACTGCCGTGTTAGCAGGTAATTACAAAGGCTGGTGTACGATTCTTGTTAGCTTCAGGTCCTTGACCCGCTTGGAACACAATCCAGAATCCCTCGCTCCCCGCAAGTCTACATGATACTATGTAGGAGACTGAGACTTGGGAGGTCGGTTGAAGTTTTAGCTAGTATTCACCAAGACAAGCAGGGCTGTTGTTGAAAGTCTCAGTCGTTCTCCCTCTACCAACCGTCCAAAGTTTGAGAGAAACCAAGCGACTACCTATCCAGTGTCCCCCGGGCCGCTGACACGGGTTGACAGACCAGCATCACGCTGAGGATCGCCATGACGGCTCGAGCTCCAGGTAAGACTTAGACCCTCGGACCATCCTCCAGCCTCCAGCCTCCAGCCTCCAGCCTCCAGCCTCCCTCGAAGACTCTGCTGCGCACTGCTCTGTCAAGTATCCGTGCGCGCTGAGGATCCTATGCCCAGTCACATAACAGGGTCTGAGCATGATCTTCAACTCTTCTTGGCTTTTGTTATCCTTTACATCTATGCTGTCGGATTCGTAGGAGCCTGCTCAGCCTCGGCAGGTTGCTCGACTGGAGCCGATGACGGCGCTGGCGTAGCTTCGACTGGTGTAGCTTCTGTCTTTGCCTCGTCACCTTTTACTTCGTCATCTTTTGCTTTGTCGCCCTTGATACCGTGGACCACCCTGAGTCCCTCGGCCTGCAACGTCACTCCATCCAGAGCCTTCTTGCGTTCGAGTCGCACTTTCATCTCCCGCGTCATGTCCTTGATGTCAACGAGGATGCCCTCCTTCTCCGGGTGGCCTTCTTGCAGACCCATCTCCTTGATCTTGACCTTGCCCTGCGCGACCTCGTCCTCGCCTAGGAAGATGGCAAACGGGACGCCATTGACCTCGGCAGCCTTGAACTGTGCCGGCACCTTGGGCTTGACCTTGTAGAGGAACTCGGCCTAGAGAAGCACACATTAGTCCCAATATTCCAGGTATGACGCGGCATACATTGTGGAAAGAGTCCAACGAACCTTGATTCCAGCTTCCCACAACTTTGCACAAACTGACATGCGCTCCTTCAGGAAGCCCTTGCCGCCAAACGACATGACATAGACATCAACCTCGTTTTTCCGCACGACAGTTGCCTTCTTGTCCGCGGCCATCTTGGCTTTGGTGATGGAGAAGATACGATCCACCCCAAATGAGATACCAACGCAGGGGATCTGACCCTTGCCCGAGAACATTCCGACAAGGTTATCGTAGCGGCCACCAGCAGCAACACTACCCACGCCGACAGTAGGGTCATTGGAGCGGTCGTCATCTTCGCTGGCCTTCTTTCCCCTGCCCCTAGCCGGTTTGGGGGCTTCGCTCTCCTGGCCTGGAGTCACCTCCGGGGCCGATCCTTCTGTGACGACCTCGTAGATGAGACCCGTGTAGTAGTCCAAGCCGCGAGCCAGACTGAGGTCGAATGATACTCTGTCTAGCGCTTCGAATGACTCGAGATAGTCGAACAGCAAGTCGATATCGTCCAGACCCTGCTTCATCGATGGATTGGCCGAGAGCTTCTCATCGGCGCGTAGCTTCTCCAGCAAGTCGCGCTTTCCCTTTAGCACGACCCATTCTCCAATGCGGTCCGCGATGTCTTCTGCCAAACCCTTCTCCTCGGTCATCTCCTTTCGTACATCAGCCCAGGGTAGCTTGTCGAGCTTGTCGACAGCGGAAGAAATTGTGCGGATCTTGTCTTCGGGCACGCCGCAGACTTGAAAGATACCGTCGAGGATCTTTCGGTGGTTGAGCTTGATGGTGTAGCTGTCGTTCCATCCCAGCCCTTGGAATACCTCGGTAATGATCCGAAGAACCTCGGCGTCGGGAAGCATCGAGTCGTAGGTGCCGGCAATGTCGAAATCGCACTGGTAAAACTCCCTCATGCGCCCCTTGGTCATGGCGGGCTGATCGCGGCGGTAGACCTTGGCGATGTGGTACCGCTTGATGTTCTGGATATCCTTGTTCATGGCGAGAAAGCGCGCGAAGGGCACTGTCAAGTCATACCGGAGAGAGCAAATCTCGCCACCCCTATAATTGGGGTTAGGAATCAGGTTCAGTTCGTGGTTGGGATCGAGGTTGGGAGTTACTGGTCGGCCAGGTCGTAGATGAGCTTGCTGTCCTCGCCATATTTGCCTGAGAGAATCTCCTTGCGCTCGAAGACGGGGGTATCGATGGTGACTCCGCCGTGGCGCTTGAAGACTTCGGTGATGGTGTTGAAGATCTTGTCACGGATGACCATGTCCTTGCCCTCCCCTGTGACGGTCAGTCAGTCTGCCTCTCACGTGGCGTGGGGTTGGCGGTTGCGCAAGGCTACCATAATATCCAGAGGCCATAGTGACTCACAGTCCTTGGTGCCCTTGGGGGTCTTGAGCTCGAACTTGATCTTGGCCATTTCGTCTTGGCTCCGTGGAGGCTCGAAACGCGGGGCAGAGGTGGAGTGGAGGTTTCGAGAGAAGGCTGCGGGTGCCACTGCGACTGCGGCGACGAGGCTCGGGGATCGTGAGGGGAATAGAGACAGAGAGGAAAGCGAGGCGCGTGATCCGGGCAGTGACCGTAGGAATCGAAGAGATGTTGAAGTTGGCGTGGCCCGACAGAATTTGGCTGTGGCTATATTCATTCGTTCGGTGGTGGTGGTAGTGGCAGTTCCTCGACCGGAACCCACCTGCCCGACATGCAGAAGTGCGTGACTCAGAAGCCAATTGCTCGCGTCCCGTCGGGAAAAAAACTGGAAGGCGGCACCAAAAGTCCAGAAACCGTCTTTTAGTGGCCGGTTGCTGCCCGCTGGTTTTAGGGCTCCACACTGCCGGGTCCGCCGACTCGCCGTTGATTCATGACGGGTTGGCGGGGCACTTGGCCAGGAGATCGTCCCGGCCGGGGCCAGAGATTCAGAGGCCTACCTCCGTGTATCGACGGAAATGCCCGGATTAGCCGGCCTGTAGGCTCAAGATGGTCACAGAAGGGCCCCGTAGCACGTTGCTTAACACAAGGGAATTTGCCACGATGACTTCAGTGGTAGCTGAAAGGTCTCTGGCTCACAGCACCTCGATGAATCTAATCATGCCTGCATCTGGCTGTCGCACTTCACAATATTAAGCAAATTATACCCTGAGTACGAAACATACTGCCCGTCTTTATCAGCTGGCGTCGATGAGATTGCATCCATACAAGCAGTGGGAAAATACATTGGAAGTCTAACACTACTGCACCCCCCTCTAAATCCATGTCCAGATATTAGGCCTAAATCTTGAAGATTACGATAAAGGTTTTATCCTACTTTAGGGATTGGTTTAGGACTTGCTTTAAAGATGATATATAGTATTCGATTAGTCTTTATCAAAATCCCTTCATGGTCAGCTTGTCCGGTGTTCTCTTCCACCCACATGTGCAGTTGCAGAATCCACCATGAAACTGAAGGTCGATCAAGGTGAGGCGCCACACACCTGACGTTATGGCTGTGGCGTCGTCTCGGTCGCGCGGCGCTCCCTGACGCCTCAGGCAGCCACACGCTCCGTTCCGCGATGCACCCGAACAACGCCGGAAATTTCCCAGACGACCATCACGAGTTGCCATTGAACATCCGTTGCACAGCCATTGAGCCCGACACAATGGGTTCCAGCGAGTCGAAACCCGTCTCCGCACATGTGTGGAAGGCGTACGTCCCCCCGATGCTCCGCACCGAACCAAAAAGCTTGCTCAGACGACTGACACGGTGCAAATAAACAGCTCAGCGCCAAATGGCATCTCACAAGACCTCGTCGACTCGCTGCAGTCTAGCCACGAGGTAATTCGCCCTTCCTCGCTGCCCGTGGACGTCCAAGACCGATGCGAATACTGATCTCGTTGCTCTCCTAGACCGACGCCTCCCGCAGCAAGATGATCGAGCTCCAGATTCAAGCCCGCGTGGCCGAGGAGCTCAAGAAGCTCCAGCAGCAGGAATCAGAAGCTCTCAAATTCGCCCACGAAAAGTTGTCGGCTGCCGAGGACAAGCCCGAGAGCAGCGGCCCAACCGCCCACACCGTCAGCAAGGAGATTGAGGAGATGCGCAAGAAGCTCCAGGAGCGGAAGCAGGTCCGCCAACTGCCCGAGGCTGTCGAAGGTGCGAGGAGCGAGGTCATCCGGTGCTTGAGGGACAACGACCGACGGCCGCTCGATTGCTGGCAAGAGGTGGAGAACTTCAAGGCCGAGGTGAAGAAGCTGGAGCAGGGTTGGGTGGAGAAGGTTATTTCGTGAATCGAGAAACGTGGCGGCGATGACGGGTTTCGAGCAGTTATCTAATGCAACCCATAGATGACGACAATGGTCTTGGTGGGTGAGATGATTGTGTACTGTGTACATTATGGCATGGGCGGCGGTAAAAGCTGCATAGAGATACAATGTACAGGGAGTTTCATGAACCTAACAACAGTTACGTTTGTCATTCAGCTACAACCTCCGCCTCGGCCTTCGATTCGAGGTTCCTTGCTGTTTGCGCTTCAGCCTTTCTCCTCAATCCCTCGGCCTTTTTCCTTTCTCGTCTCGCCGCGCTGTCCTCCCACTCATCTCCCTGCGGATTCATCTTTGGAACTGGCTCACTCATTGCATCGCGGAACGCAGCCCGAAATCTCTCGATGCGATTCGAATTCTCCGTGAACCGTTCATTGGCAATCTGAATAAGTGTATGCAGATATTCCGGGGTCACAAGGCGTTGGAGCTGTCCGTCAACAACCTGTTGTCCGATTAGAGACTCAAAGGCGAGACCCATGGAACGAATAGCGACCATGGGCGTGGCTGCGTCTTTGCCCGCGGGGAGAAGGTTCAAGGCACCGGATTCACGGAAGCCGGCTTGTAAACCACAGCGCAGTAGGAGTTGTGCATGGTCTGGGGATGCAGTGAGGACATGAAGAATCTACGTGACAACTCAGTATGGCATTACAGTCTTTACAGCACTGGTGTGACCTTGTTCAGCGTCAACAAACTTGCTTACCATGGCCTCGAACTTGAAGTGTATCAGTCTGCGCCCCTTCACATCCTTGACAGAAATCTGAACTGCATCCGACTCAGCGAGACCTAGCAAGCCAGCCCAGTCCTTGTGGTCATCTCCATCATCTGGCACGCGGTCGTGCGAGACGTAAAGCCACGTCCCTCCCGCGCCTTTACCACCGACTCCAGCCACCTGCTCGTCCTGGCTCTCCGTCTCCGCGACCCTGCGGCCCTCGAGGAAGACGCTGACCCGCCCCGCACAGCTGCTGGTCGTTACAAAGCCGGCGACGTCGTTGATCTCGTCGATGAGGTCGCGGATCCCCGCGTCTACGGTTCCCTTGGGCGAGGCATCTGCGTAGTCGGCATCAGGGACTGAGAGTTGGTCGAGGATCTTCTTCTTTTTCTCTAGGAAGGCTGACGGAGGTGCAGGGAGGTCCTGCATCATTCTGCGAAGGCGCGTAAGATCACGAGGCTGAGATTTAGGTGCGACGCAGCGATGGAGTGAAAGACCAAGCGATAGGTTAGCCTAGTATCGCGACAATGCACTTTTCAGACCGGTTGGTGTTAGACTGTCAACGCCCGCTTATCATTGATCAACGCGGGGTTGCGGGCACTTGCGGCATTGCGGGCCCCTCATCATGAGGGCCACCCCGTGATCGTCGACACTTATCGAGCGACGTCCAACTTCATTCTTGCATCTTTACGCACGGCAATTCACGGTGTTGATGCTCCCAGAGAGCCAGAGAGTATGTTGAAATGTCTTTGTTATATCTGCTTCAATCTATCACACCCCTTGCCCCTTTGCTTGCTTGCTGAATGTCCCATCTCTATTCGTGGTACCAGAGTTCCTGTCAATCTACCCAACGCCATCCTGAGGTGGTATCGACAGTACGAGCCTTCCGTGGCTGTATCCGACTGTCGCCGCACCGCTTTTATCCCAATAACGCCGGTTCATATGCCGCAATCATCAAATCATCATCAAATATGCTGTCTTCCGTTACTGGGTACCTTTACGCGATAGGCTCCACGACCTGCTCCAGAGCAGTCGTCAAGGCCTTTTCGCGTTGCTCCCGCTCCATGTCGGCGAGGAACTGAGCATATCTTGACTTCTTGTTGTGGATTCCGCACTCGGTCTTAGCCTGACCCTTCCATCGGCCGGCTCGCTCATCCTCGCCAGGCTTGACGGCACTGGTCGAGTGCCAGTCACCGATCGACTTGTATCCCTGGTCGAGCAGTTGGTTGTAAGGAACGTCGTTCTCCTTAATGTATGTGTTGACTTGATCAAATGACCAAGTGGCCATGGGGTTGATCTTGACAATACCCCGCTCATCATCGAGTTCGATGATGGGGATGGAACCGCGAGCAGCTCCTTGTGAGCGTCGACGGCCGTTGAGCACGGCGGCAACCTTGAGCTCTTCGTAAGCCCGTTGTAGGGGCTCGACCTTGACGACCCAGTCGTACATTTCTGATGCGTTGTGGTACATCTCCTCCCCATATGTCTCTTCGAATTCTTGGGGCGTCTCAATGCCGTCTGGCTTGTAGATGTGCACAGGTACGTTGGGGTAGCGCTCCTTGACCCGGTCAATCAGGTCATATGTCTCCTTGAAGTGGTACAAGGTATCCAGGAAAATGAGATCGACGGTTTTGGAGGCAGGCTGCTCCTTCTGGATTTTTGAGAGCATGTCCATGGTGGCGAGGCCGGTAAGACCGAAGGCGGTCGACTGATACAGGTTGGGGAACATGACCTTGCAGAAACGGAGGATGTCCAGGGGGTGCATGGGTTCGAGCATGTTGTTGAGATGGTCGATGTGGGCCTTGGTGAGAGAGATGAGGGGAAGAGTTGTCGACGCCGCCGGCGAAGAGTACTCGGATGACTGGGCAGAAGCGTAGCCCGATTCGCAATCCTGGTTATCCATCTTCAAGTCCCGAAAGGAAGACTGAGAGGATGTCTGGGTCATGGGGACGGCCATTATGTGTGAGGGTGAGGGGCTGTTGGGTGAGATCTTTCGAAAGTCGGGTTGTTATTGAAGAGTGACGACCCAAGAGGATATATGAGGCGGGTTGAAAGGTAAGAGACGAGGATGCTTTGGCGTGGTTGATGACGCAAACACTGACTGGAGACAGGGCAAGAAGACGCTTTGCAAGTTTGGTTACAAGAGAAGCAGCAGAGGAAAAGAGGACAGTCGATTTCTTAAAAGAGAGCGTTGTGCTGTCGACGGCTGTGAAGGGGGGCTTTACAAGTTAAGACCGGGCGACCGCCCGCACACCCCGGTCCAAGGCAGTGTTAGTAATTTGGGCACGCATGTTGATTGCCAACCAGACCCGAAAGCTACGACTGTTACGGTGCTCTGTTACGCTGGTTGCTTGGATAATAAGAGGGGATATCAATTGCGCCATCGCCGCCTTGAAGAGTGTCAGTCTCTGGGTTGTGTCTGGGAGCGATCACGACATCGCCGCTATCCCTTTCGCGATGGTGGATACCACTGCTGATTGGCCACCGGGCCGGACGACGAGTTTCGCTGAGTCTCGACGCTGGTTGACGCTGGTCGAGAATACTTGAGACGCCTTCGCGCTGGGCGCTCGCGCCGTTGACGACACTACGCAAAGTCCGCCGAGCCGCAAGTATCTGGTACCTCTGGCATCCCCGGCCTCGACGACTGGGGCTATTTGATGGCTCGCGTCGTGAAAAGCGTTTTTTTCTCTGGAGCATCGGAGCCTGGACCTGGGATTAGAAATGGGCTCGGGCGGCATCTGGCGTTGGCATGATCTCATCGTGGAGGTTTGTCAGGGCTGCTTATAAGATCCGCGGGGTGACGCGATGCCCGGAGGCTGAAGCTGGATGCGATGAGCGGACGACAGGTAGACTTTCAACAAGCAATGCGACGTGAGCATGCCATCGCAGACGATTGTTGCGTTTCGCTGCGCCCTTCCATGGTTTAATCAGCCTACATTAATGTCGCCACCTGGATGACACGTACTGGTGCTGCCGCTGGCTTTGTTGTTGTTCCCCACGGAAATAGATTATCAGGTCAGAACCAGCCAGAAAAGCAGCCAGTTGCCGGCCAGCCTATCATGCTCGTCGCTCGGTATCCCGCGATGGCTTTCCTCTGGTGCGCCGGTAGCCGGCGGATGGGCTTTGCCTGGGCGGCTCGCGAGATCCCGACCGACGGTCCGAGACCAGGGGCAGCCGATTCCCGACACTGAATGCAGGCCGGCCGGGCTGAATGGCATTAATAAGAAGGGTGGATGCATGGCTGGTCCCCGCAAGGAGATGTGCCTAATAAGGTCAGAGGGGCCAGTGGAAGTGGAGTGAAGGGATGGAACAACGAATGTTCCGAGATCCCGAGGCTTCCATCTTGTTGCAATTTCGACGACCGATGGTCGGGATCTCTCGATTTGTTACGCAAGGTACAAATACTCGGGTTCCCTCGCAATACACCGTGATTATTATCGACATTGACATGGATCCTGGCATCGTCTCCCGCTGGACTGCCGTGCTTGTGCTTCACTGCCGCCTTTGAATCTCATCCTGCTCAGATTCCCTGTTTGCCTGGCAAGTGCCGCTGCCGGGGTTATGGCGGAATCCACGGACGGCATTAGCAATCAACCGTGCTGAATCTCCATATCATCCCCCGCATTTGGATGAACGGCATCTCTCTTTGCCAGTGCCAGTTCGGCTCGTGCATTCGTTTTTGTCTCCGTATTAATAGTAGGTGAATGATTTCAAAGACCCGAGGCTTCATGCCTATCCCTTAACGATGGACCATGACGAATCACGAATGTGGAATCACATTGCATTATGGTTTGAGCTCCTGCAGACGAGCATCATTCCACCCCTGGCCGTTATACTTTGCATTAGCTCAACATGTTTCCTCTGTTCTGCGAAACTGATGATCATTGAGTTGCGAATGGAGGGCTGCAAGTTGGTTACTCGGTTACACGGAGCAATAGTACTAGTTGATAGTTCGTAGATGTGACAGCATGCCCACCTCGCGTGCCTGTTCTTCTGCTTCACCCTCATCTTTATTTACCTTAGTACGTATCACTGTACTTCGTCCATACTGCCGACTGCCCTTGAGTGACCTCATCCCGAACCTCCCGTTTGGGACCCCGAACCCCTCGGCTCGCACGCAATAATATCGAGCCAATCCTGTAGCGTCAACGACTTACAAGCGCAGCAGAGACGCAGCACGGACTATTAAATGGCCCGAGCCTCAAAAGTGACGGGCAGGTTGGCAGCCACAGTTGGCGGGGCACAGAGAGCGGGCAGCTGCGCTCGTGGCCGGAGGGAAGTGGCCGGATAGGGCAGAATCGTTCAACCCCAACTTTGGCAGCAAGCCCGAATCCTTTGGCCATTCGGTTCCGGCCGACGGTAAACGCTCGGTGACACTCTGACACTGACTATCTGAAACTCCACGGCCACGGCTCGCGATCACAGTCACGCACTTTTAGGTCCAGCATCGCGCCACTGCTCGCCGCTCGCCTCGCTGTCTGGTTCTCGCCTGAGCCTCAGCCTTCCGTCATCGTCATCGTCACCGCCCGCGACAGCTCAGCACTGTCCCGACCCCGCCGAACCAACCATGGCCGACGAAACCAGCCCCGCCAAACAGCACAATGCTGCTCGCCCGCAACTGTCCACGTCGATGAGGAGCAGCTCCTATCTGAGCGACCACCAGCAGTACCGTCCTCCGAGGCAGACGGATCAGTTCCATGGCATCGATACCGTGGTGGAGGACTTTGGAACCACCGCCATCTCGTCTCCCAAAAAGAACTCGTCCTTCAATGGCATCCCGTCCGAGGAGAACCCGCCCACCATCGTCGATAGCGGGCTGAGCCATAGCTACTCGCATCCCAACTGCGCTCCTCTCGCCGGCCACAAGACGGATCGCCTAATCGCGACGCTCTTCTACAAGACTCGAGGCGATGCTGCTGCAAACGGCACCGGGGCCCGGTCCCCCGTCAAGGACCCCTCGGAGAGCCATGAGTCGCTTCCCGTCAACTTGGCGCCGACCATCGACATGGAGGAGTTCCCCCTCGAGCCGCCAACACAAGATGGGCTGGAACAGCTTGATCACATCTATGGATCCTACATCTCACCTCTCTGCATCACTTCATTTCTCCATCTAATGTCGACTTTTCCAATGCCGAGGGACTCTGATGAGCCCCACTCGTCGCATCGCTGCCTCGACAACCAGGAGAACCCCCGCATCGTCGAACTGGCTCTCACGCCGGTTCCGTCCGAGGACTATCTCACGCTCGATGACTTGCGCAAGCATGAGATGATCTATAGATTTGAGAGAGAGTGGAATGTCGATGTCATCTTTCAGAAGGATACCGTCTGGAGGCGGCACCCAAGGTTGGTCGTCTTCGACATGGATAGCACTTTGATCACTCAGGAGGTTATCGACCTTCTGGCTGATCACATTAAAGATCCCCCAAATCTGGCTGCCCGCGTTGCCGAGATTACCCACCGAGCCATGATGGGCGAATTGGAATTCGAGGCCTCCTTCAAAGAGCGTGTTGCTCTGCTAAAGGGGTTACCCGCAACTTTGTTCAAGGATCTTCAGCCTGTTCTAAACGTGACACCGGGCACCTTCCAGCTTATCAGGGCTCTGAAGCGTCTAGGCGTCAAAACAGCTGTGCTTTCTGGCGGCTTCCAGCCCTTGACAGGGTGGCTAGCAAAGGAGCTGGGCATTGACTATGCGCATGCTAATGACGTTGTGATTGAGAATGAGAGACTCACAGGTGAAACCCAAGGCATCATCGTCGGCAAGGAACGCAAGCGTGACCTGCTCCTTGCGATCGCTGAGAGAGAGGGCATTGACTTGTCGCAAGTGGTAGCCGTTGGTGACGGAGCCAACGACTTGCTAATGATGTCTAAGGCCGCTCTGGGAGTTGCGTGGAACGCGAAGCCGCTCGTTCAGATGGAGGCAGACGCGCGGTTGAACGGAGAGAGCTTGTTAGACCTGCTATATCTGTTTGGTTTCACGGGAGAGGAGATAGAGGTGTTGATTTCATAGCGGAGTTATTGGATAGGAGATGCCGCGGCAAGGGACGGGGTCGCTTGGATAAGTGAAAACCAGGGTGTTATGGGATTACGATACCAGGCAATAGCAGTGGTAGACTTGGAGAGTATCAAATGCCAATTGCCAACTTCTCGGGCGTCTGTCCAGATATAGTGTTAAGAACCGTAAAGCATAGGTTGATCTGGATGGGACATGGGAACTGGTGAATCCATATACAGCTCTTCGCTCTATGGTTCCCGGTCGTCCGGACCTTGAGAATTACGGAACCGAGGTTTCTTCACAACTAGCGAAGCCATTGGCAATAGTACACGTCAATATAGACACAAAGTCAAGGAACATTGTGGTGCGCCGTAAGTCAGACATAGGTGGTCCAATGCTCGAGCCCCTCCCGTTATCTACACAGGGAACGAGGCTTGTCCAATTCCCCTCCCCCTCCTGCCCCTCCAACTCCTGCCCCTCCAAGCTCGGGCACGCGATTCCATCACACGGCTCTCAAATCTCGCTTTACGGGTAGCCATCCTTGCCCCACTTGTTGAACTTGTCGTGCAACTCCCGGGGGAGGGTGACGTTGGGAACGACGACCACGTTGAGGGCGCTGGGCGCGTCCTTGGGAGTGGCAGTGAGGTCGCCGCCGGGGTGGTACTTGTACTTGCCCTCGCTGGCATCGCCCTCCCAGGGCATACCGTCCTTGGCAATGTTGACGGGAGCCTCGGAGGTGGAACCGGTGGGCGATCGGCCTATTGTCGGTTCATCAGCAATTGCCTTCATTCGTCGTGGCAGCGCCATTGGGCGTCCATACCGAAGTAGAAGCCGGCGCCGCTCAGAGCAGCGACCATGACACCGCCGAGAATCTACAATTCACACAACCACGTTAGCGAATCTTCGTCGTCGTCGGCCGTCATATCGTAGATGGGACAGCCGGGCATCGTCGGCCGGGCCCGAGGCATTATGACGCACCAGGAGCTCGGGGTTTTTCTTGGTCTCCTTATGGAGCTCCGACTTCTCGGCTGCCTGGAACCGACGTGCGGTGGTGGAGAGGAATCGGCGGGAAACGACGCGGGAGGCCATTGTGACGATGGGCTTTGCTGTGGAGTGGTGAGAGAGGTTCTGCTGCTGGGGCGGATTTGAAGCTGTTCGAAGTTGTCGTATGATTTCGGCGACCCGTGAGTCTATGGGTTTGTGAGGCACGCGATTGGCCAATGGAGGAATGGAGTCAGGTCACGGGGAGCGTCACGTTGGGTCAGCCAAATGACGTGGGACCCAGTGGCAGCCGTGAACTGAGTGCCTCAGTGCTAAGGCTGCAACATGTAGGTACGCTCCCGACCTGTCAAAGTTCGGTCCGTGGCCTGCAGAGTGCGGACGATCTAGCAAATCACCAAACTGACGGAATTCTGCCAGCAACCAACCGTCAGCCTGCTCGTCGCATCGAACATCCTTCTAGAGTCGTTGATCACGGCCCACTGAGATACTGTATCCTACGTCGATGCACTGAACCACAGCGGGCAGCGCGCTGAAACACACGGCCAACGGTGCGCTAGTGCGCTTCATGCGAGCAAGCGTCCCAAGATTAGGTACCTGAATACCGTGGCTAGCCCCTTTACATGGGGCCTGATCGACGAGTTATCGTCAAGAGTTGATGGGAAGTTGGTCTAGGAAAAAGAAACAAGCAGCCATCTCCTCTCGCTTCACTTCCGCTCCTCCTCGTTCTTTGCCATCGCCCTCCTCGCTCTCTCCTTTGTGTCCTTCGTCTCACCTCGTTTCCATGTACGAACTCTAATAATTCCTGCGCCACTCCTTCGCACTTAACTTTTAATTCCCCCGCCTCCGACTCTGCCGCCTCTTCGTCCCCTAGTCCTGGAATCCCGCGCAACACGAGCCAACTGCCGAACCTGCCGACCCTCACAGTCCAACGACGCGCTATCCTCCCGTTGATTCGGACACGCATCGAAACAGCTTCGACTAAAGATCTTTCACTCAGAATTGAACGCGCCATCCGTTTCCCTTTTTGGCGAAGGACATGTTGTAGTTTGCCGTCTCGAGGACCCCAAACGACACACGTGGAACCATGAACATGGAATCAAATGGCGACGATGATGGCTTCCCGACGCCGCAAATCTCTCGGTCCGAGGTTCCTGGTCCACCGAGTATAATCTCCTCGCGGATGACGGACATTGCAAGCGATGACGGAGGCGATACTGAGGCGCATCGGCAAAGCCAAGCCAAGAGCGCCGACTTGGTCTCCCGACCCGGAACCGCAAGAACAGGAGCCTCTTCGCGAGGCGTGTGGGCCGGGCCAGGACAGCAACATCGGAAAAACTACGTCTCGGGTGTTGCGGCCAAGAGAGGAAGTATCGCGAGCACAAGTGCTGGATCGACGGCCGGGCGAACTTCTAGCTTAACCAGCCGGAGCCATGTCCCGTCGCTCACTTCGCACGCATTCTTCCGCCCTATGAGCTCGCAGAAGCTGCAAGCGCAACGAGGAGGAGCACCTCGACTTCCGCCGTTGAACTCACAGGCCCCGAACTTCGACGACATGCCGGCGGATCTGGGCGGCAGTGTCGCGCGACACAGCATCACCTCAAATCCCATAGCCCAGGTTAACCGTACGCTAAGTGACGACGATAATATGCGCTCGCCGCCATCGCGTGGCACTGAGATGACGGAGCAAGAAACGCTTGACCGAATCACTGCAAACACAAGCCCAACTCACGGACACTACCCGGCCGGAGCACGTCTGATAGCATGAGACCTCTGCAGAGGAAATCCGACCAGACTTCGCATCACCTCAACATCAACGTGGACAAGAGCTACAAGGATCTCGTGAACCTACCGAGCCCCATCAAATCTCCGCGATCGTTTCGCTCAAGCTTCCTCATGCCAGCCAAGAGCGACCAGGGCCAACAGAGCCAGAATCGAAGTACGGAGGGGGCCGAGAAACTCTCCTCGTCAGCATCATCCCCGCGGCTCCGTCCGGTAGACTCCCAAGGAAGACATCGATCACAGAAGACCCGACAGGAAGGAACACGGCAAAAGCTTGGACGAGTCCATCAATACTTTGACGGCAACACAGTTTTCTTTTTGGGTGGCCGCTGGCAAAACACAAGAGGCCGGCCTATCAACATTGCGACTGGCCTCCTTGTCATACTCCCTTGCATCCTCTTTTTCGTGTTCGAGGCTCCATGGCTGTGGCGTAACATTTCTCCCGCGATTCCAATCACCTTCGCCTACTTGACGTATATCTGCGTTTCTTCGTTCCTTCACGCTTCTGTTTCGGATCCTGGGGTAAGCAAAATTTGTTCTCTACCCAATTGGCACTTTGTTGACATGTTTAGATTTTACCACGAAACCTGCATCGGTTTCCTCCTCTCCACGAGCAGGATGACCCTCTTCTTCTTGGACCTCCGACGACCGACTGGGCTCTGATAAAATCAGCAGAGAGCAACACGGCAGCAATGGAGGTGCCGGTCAAGCACTGCCGGACTTGCAACATCTGGCGACCTCCGCGTGCTCACCACTGTCGCTTATGCGACAACTGTATCGAGACCCATGATCATCACTGTGTCTGGATCAACAACTGTGTCGGAAAACGCAACTACCGATATTTCTTTAGTTTTGTTACCTCGGCTACGATTTTGACTGCATATCTCATCGGCACTAGCCTTACGCAAATTCTTACATACAAGAACCGAGAGGGGATCACGTTTGCCAAGGCCATTGATCATTTCCGAGTTCCCTTTGCCCTTGTCATTCTTGGATTTGTTCTATTCCTCTATCCTGCCGCCCTGATGGGCTACCACGTCTTCCTCATGGCCAGAGGCGAAACGACACGAGAATACATGAACTCACACAAATTCATCAAGGCTGAGCGGTTTCGGGCATTTACGCAAGGGAACATGTTCAAGAACTTCGTTACCGTCCTCTGCCGCCCACGCCCACCGACGTACTACCGGTTTAAGAAGCAGTACAACGGCGGAGACCAACGCTTGGGCGAGGTACGAAGAGACAAGCGACCTAAAGTTGACTCTCAGGGACTAGAGATGCATAACGTGAAGCCTACAGAGCAAGGCTTCCAGGGCCCCACCTCTCTGAGACAGGGTGAGCAATGAGCGAGCGGGCTGATGATGGAGTGTATTATGAGGACGGAGTATCTTTTTTTCTTCTGGTTGTTTCATTTATTTCGGCAAGGCGTGGATTGGGAAGTATTGGGTGCATTTCTAAACAGTAGAGGGAAATCCTGTAATGTGTCTTGCTATTATACCCTTGGCAGTCAGTTAAATCTTGTATACTTAATGGGAGAGAGGAGGTGCTACGGTGAGAAATGTCGTGTAGACGGTGTGAAAAGAGGGGGACGTGTTGAGTTACCTTTGTTTTACTATGTATAGGTGACCTCGGTGGCTTCAATTGATATAAAGTCGCCCTCGTTCTCTTGCTTGCTACTACTGAACCCTTCATTATGTAGAGAAATACAACCCCTTTCAAAGAGAACGACTTAGTGTGCCCAATCGGTACTTTCTTCATGCCCTTTCGTTCATAACTGCATTGCCCAGCGTGTTCGGCTAAGCCTTGCATGATGGCTCATTTGCTCTGGGCTGCCATCAGATGCGTTAGGCAAGTAGGGAGGTGGTAGTTGAAAGCCACTTTATCCAAACCAACGTCTACTTACAGGATGATGCTCCTACTATGTAATATGCAATCTAATTCAAACGAGGAACGGTGTAGTAATGTACGTATAGGACATAAAGCATAAAAGTAAGTTCCCCGTCACCACATGAACCCAAACGTTTGCGACTACGTAGTACCTATTCTTACACAAAAACAGCATCAGAATTGGATTCTTATCAATCATGGCCGCATTTGCCGGTGGCGCAGAATTCCAGTCAAGTTGGTAACAGATTGCACGTGGGAGGTTGGAGCGCTGTGCTTTAGTGGAGCGGTGCAAGGATTACAGGGGATCTAGAGGGACCAACAGGGGGCTGAGAAGGGAGGCCCCGGGGGCGCGGTTACGGGGGCTAGGTAATTATTACGAGGGGCGTTGGGGCCTTTGGGCCTCGGGGATGCTGCGGCGAGCCCGATAAGGCGCCCCCAAGCCCCGCGCATGGGAATTTTTTGGAATTTTCCCGTTGCTGATAAGGAAGGATAAGAAAAAATTCTCAGGTAAAGTGCGGGCGGAGGGGGAACAAAGCAGTGCCTTAGACGCAGCCCAACCCAGTTTGCCCGTGGGAAACTTGGACTTTGCACGTCGCATCTTCACTCTCACCCTCTCCCTCTCAGTCTTACCGGGCCGCGTTGGTTTGCTCTAGATAACGGCTTTCCACTCGAACGGACCGAGGACTACGAGTCACATTCTCGAGATGCCTCACCCCGTCTCGCCGCCGTCGCAGCAGCCGACCATGGTGTCCAAGGACGCCCCGCCCCCGCCGTCGCAGGAGGATGTCAATGCCTTCCTCAACACCATCTTCACGGCCCAGACCTCGGCCGCCTCCATCGATGCCTGCTACGGCCTGTGCGAGGTCCTGCTCAACTCGGTCGGTGCTGCTGGCCTCGCTTCCTTTGGCGTCCTCGCCGAGATCAAGAAGGCCGCTGCCGACAAGAAGTCGGGCCTCAAGAGGGAGTCCAGCCAGAACCTCCTCGGCGCTATCTTCGAGCGTTTCCTCCCCCGACAGCCTCTCAGCCAGGTCACCCTTCTTATCCAGGATGGCGGCATGGTCGCCTGTGCCCTCGACGCCCTGGCCGACAAGGGCAGTGTCGTTCGCGATGCCGCCCAATACGGACTGGACGCCCTATTCGTTAACCTCAGCTCCGAGGCCCTTCTCGTCGGCCTGCTTCCCGCCCTGCTCCAGTATCTGTCTAAGAGGACTGGCAAGTGGCAGGGAACTGTCGGCGCCTACAAACTCATGCAGAAGATGGCCGACAAGGCTCAGCTCACTGCCGGAGGCACAAAGGAGGAGGCTGTCGACAAGGACGTACTGCGCGACGCCATGGGTGCCCGGCTGGCCGGTCTCATCCCCGTTGTCGAGAGCGGCATGCACGACTTGAAGGGTGAGGTTGAGAAGCAAGCTGTTCTCACCATGAACTCTCTCACCACCCTCTTGTCCAACGACGATGTCGCCCCTCGAATTCCCCTCCTAGTCGAGACCATGCAGCACCCCTCCACCCAGACTCTCCAGAAGGCTATTCACGCCCTGTCGCAAACTACCTTTGTTGCCATCGTCACTTCGCCCGTCCTAGCTCTCCTCACTCCTTTCCTCGAGCGATCGCTCAACACCCCCACCACATCCCAAGAAGTCCTGCGTCAAACCGTTGTCATTGTTGAGAACTTGACCAAGCTGGTTCACGATCCCATCGAAGCCAGGACATTCCTCCCCAAGTTGACTCCCGGTGTCAAGGGTGTCACGGAACGAGCATCTCTGCCCGAGGTCCGAGAACTCGCCGAGCGGGCTCTTTTGACCATGGAAAAGGCCATGGGTGATGACCAAGAGATTGAGACGCTTGCCCGAACTACCGGTGACGATATCGGCAAGACTCTGGATTTGCAAATCAAGAAGAACGGCGGACTTGCTGGCCACGTCGAGGCCTACAAGCTGCTGCGCCCTTACGTCTGCGACCAGGTTGCCATCGACGTCAACTACCGATATGTCAGCCGTATCTCAGCCATTATCACCCCCTATCTCCAGGGCTTGATGCCTGATGCCAACCAGAAGGTTGCCGACGCTGTTCAGGCATACTATGTTGAGGAAGACCACCGCAAGTTTGGTGTCCCTGAGAAGGAAGATGACGGCGAGGTCGAGATTGTCAACGCTGACTTCTCTTTGGCCTACGGTGGCATGCTCCTACTGTCGCACACCAACCTACGGTTGCTCAAGGGTCACCGCTATGGTCTCTGTGGCCGCAACGGTGCCGGAAAGTCGACCCTCATGCGCAGCATTGCTAACGGCAAGCTCGAGGGTTTCCCTCCCCAAGATGTCCTCCGAACTTGCTTCGTGGAGCACAACCAGGGCGAGGATGCCGATATTAGCATTCTCGAGTTCGTTTCCAAGGATCCCAACATCGCCTCTCAGGGCCAGGAGCGCATCTCCGAGGTTCTCACCGAGTTCGGATTCACCCCCGGACCTCAGGGACGGCAATCCGAGAAGGTTGGCTCCCTCTCTGGTGGGCTCAAGATGAAGCTTGCACTGGCCCGTGCCATGTTGCAGCGAGCCGACGTTCTCCTCCTTGACGAACCTACCAATCACTTGGATGTTACCAACATCGCATGGCTCGAGAACTACCTCAAGTCTCACACCGAAATCACCAGTCTCATCGTGTCCCACGACTCCGGTTTCCTCGACAACGTCACCACCGATATCTACCACTACGAGCCCGGCAAGAAGCTGGCGTGCTTCAAGGGCAACCTGGCTGCCTTTGTCGAGGTCCGCCCCGAGGCCAAGAGCTACTACACCCTGTCGGCTTCCAACGTCCAGTTCAAGTTCCCTCCCCCAGGTATTTTGACGGGTGTCAAGTCCAACACCCGAGCCATTATCCGCATGTCGGATGTGACGTTCAGCTACCCCAACGCGCCCAAGCCTTCTCTCTCAGGCGTCTCCTGCCAACTCACCCTGTCCTCCCGTGTGGCCATTATCGGCCCCAACGGTGCCGGAAAGTCTACTCTCATCAAGCTACTCACTGGCGAAACCATTCCTTCTGTCGGAAAGGTTGAGAAGCACCCCAATCTCCGTATTGGTTACATCAAGCAGCACGCCCTGGAGCACGTTGAGATGCATCTTGAGAAGACTCCTAACCAGTACCTGCAATGGCGTTACGCCAACGGCGATGATCGTGAGGTCCACATGAAGCAGACTCGTCAAGTCTCGGAAGCCGATAAGGCGCAGATGGACAAGTGGATTGACCTGAAGGACGGTGGCTCTGCTAAGCAAGTCGAGTCCATCGTTGGTCGTCAGAAGTACAAGAAGACGTTCCAATACGAAGTGTAAGCAACCGCCTCCCTCTACCAACATCAGGATTGGAGTCTAACAGAACACAGCAAATGGCGCAACCTTCTGCCCAAGTACAACTCCCAGATCTCACGCGAAACCATGGTCGATCTTGGTTACGACAAGCTGATCCAGGAGTTCGACGATCACGAGGCCTCGCGAGAGGGTCTCGGATACCGTGAGCTCCAGCCTTCCATCATCTCCAAGCACTTTGACGATCTCGGTCTCGACCCCGATATCGCCAACCACAACGAGATTGGCTCGCTGTCCGGTGGTCAGAAGGTCAAGGTCGTCATCGCCGGTGCCATGTGGAACAACCCCCATCTCCTGGTTCTTGACGAGCCGACTAATTTCTTGGATCGCGACTCTCTCGGCGGCCTTGCTGTCGCCATCCGCGAGTTCAAGGGCGGCGTCATCCTCATCTCCCATAACGAGGAGTTCGTCGGCGCTCTGTGCTCCGAGCAGTGGTACGTCGCCGACGGCCGCGTCGCCCAGAAGGGCAACACCGCCATCAGCCTCGACCGCTTCGAGGACAGCCGCCCGGGCAGTGCCGTGCCCAGCACGAACGCCAGCTCCGTCGTCAGCAGTGCCTACAACTCGGGCATGGAGGATAACTCCGAGATGAAGTTCCGCTCCAAGAAGAAGAAGAAGATGACCAAGAAGGAGGTCAAGGAGCGTGAGGTCCGTCGTCGTCTGCGTCACATCGACTGGCTCAACAGCCCCAAGGGCACACCCCACCCTCCCGACACGGACGATGAGTCCAGCTAGGCGAAGATGAAGCAAAAAAACGGCGATGGATTGGACCCTCTTGTTTCTCGGATTTGGCTTGTGCGTTTTTGGGGGAAGTGACCCATGTTCACATTTGGCTGTTGATTGTTGTCGATGATTTGGTATCATGAAGGCTGGATCGAAAGAAGTACAAGGTGGCTAGACTGACTTATTAAGAGAGAAGCGGATAGACCAGACTTTGACAGCAGCAGGCGGTATAGAGGCGTTAATTGGGATAGACGGCAATAATTGAATGAAGATCATTCTGCATAAGGCACTCTTGACTTGAGCACCATTGTTGCACTGACTATCTTTGATTGATGTACGTGTCTAACAAGGGAGCCCATAGCAATTTCAAGTGAACACATCAATTCCCCGTTGGGCACACGTTCTTTAGAAAGATTGCACCTCAAGATGTCGTATCTGTTATTCAATACAGGTGTTATGTAACTACTCCGATCAGCTACTGGCATCAAACTCGACAACAACAACGATCTACCATCTTTATCGCCTTGTATGGTTTGTAAGATACCCCAATGTCAAAATATATTTAGTTCGACGTCCAATGCCGTGAACAAATAACCACGATCTAATCCGTCTCACTTGTCTTTCGTCTCTTTTCATACACACTATGACCTCCGCCTGCCAAACCCTTGGTCCCGTAGAAGAAAAAGGTATTAACTTGAAGGTACATGATAACCGGCCCATCTATTGAGAACACCGACTCGTAACTAAAGAAATGAAGAATGCGGCTTGGTCAAAGATCTACAAGTATACGAGATATTGCGTGGTATATGTGAATGGTATTACATTAGCACAGGCCGCAGAGGCTCTAGCTTTTTTTTGTTCTTTTTGCTGTTTTGTTTTTGCAGTCCGTCTCTTTACCACGAGAAAGTCATAAGTGCTGGGTTAAGAGCCAGCGGTAGGAGAAAATGGCTGCCAGTGACGGTAGCCATGGGCAAGATAGCGACGAAATCGGTGATGCGCCAGGAGTATGGAACAAAGTCCGCTGTAGCAAGGATGGTCATGCCGGTAAGGAAGAAGAGGGAGAACAACATGGAAATTTTGAACTAAGCATGTGAGTTAGCACATAGTTCAGGGCTACCGGCTGTGGAGAATGACTTACCTTCTTTAGCACTTTGGGCACCTCAATAAAGAAGTTGGAAAATTCGGCTTCCTTGGACGTGGAACCCCAGGACATGTCCACTTCGAACATGTGGGCTAGAAGCGCCTGGCTGACGTGGAGGGATAGCCCACCGAGGAAGATAGCCAGCATGAAAGTCCATTTGAAGTTCTCCCAGAGAGCATACATCAGGGTACGCTCACCGGATCGGTATCGCATGAAAGCCAGAGCGACGTTGCCAAGACCGTTGAAAACAATGATAATGGAGAACCACACCTGCCACGAATCAAGATAATACTTGTCAAGATATCCATTGTACCATCCCATCAGGAAGTAGTTCACACCTGTCATGATCCATGCTGCGCCAATAGCGTAGTATGTACCAATGTAGGAGATGATCGTGACCTTGGAAGTGAAGCGAATGTTGGAGAAGATGAAGCGGCGGAAGAGCGGCGTGAAGGGCCCTCGCCATAGCCAGGTGCGAATAGGGTTGAAAAGCAGCTCGTTGCAACCGAAGGCGTACTTTTCCCATCGGGCCAGTTCGTCGTACACGGTCAAAGACACGCCCTCCTTGAAGCCATCGCCTGCCCAGGCGGCCAGACGAATGATGTAGCCACTGCACTGCAGACGGAGAGACATATCGAAATCCTCAGACACGTGGCTCTCAGACCAAAACTTGTCGTAGCCATCCTCGTCGCGGTAAGAGACCTGCTGGATAGCCTCCCATCGAAGAATAGCGTTGTGGCCGACGAAGGGGGCCACATCACCGTTGGAGACGGTGTAACGAATAGCAGTGTAGATGAGATCGGTAAAGAAGGTGATTCCGTTTTCGAAGTAGGTGTGGACAACTTGCATGACACCAGAAGAGAATTGCATGATCCCAACATCAGGCGACTGGTCCATCTCGGAAACAGCATCGAGGAAGCAGTCAGAAGGAACACGAGTGTCGGAGTCGATGAGAAGGATGTAGTCGCCAATGCGGATGTTTCCATCAGCCCAGGCTCGGCCGTCTTCTTCAAGAGCCTCTTTGAGTGCTTGCTCATATGCCTGGGCCTCGTCGTTCTGGCTCCAGTCGACAGGGCGCTTGATCAACAACAGCTTCTCCTCGACCTTGCAGGAGATCATGAGACCGAAGTTCATGTTGGACGCTTTCTTGAACTTGCCCTTGCGGACAAAGCCGTTTTCGCCATGTTTAGGGCGTGCAACCCAGCCAATGCTGTTATCGGCGTAAAACTCGATGCGTGCGTCACGTTCATCTTCTGAAAGGAGTTGCAGACCATCGTCGTTTACGAACATGTTGGCTGATCCACCCTGAAGCTCGTATGTAGACATGGCTTGCTTAATGGATTTGACTGTCGGCATGATGACACCGACGAGACCCTCCTTGTAAACGGGGCATTGGATGGTAACGTGAGGTAGATAGGCTGTCTGCAGCCTCGGAGGAGGCCGTGCTGAGAAGAACTTGGAGTTGATGGTCAACTGGCGAATGGGTCCAAAGATCTGGGCCAGACAGCCAACGAGAACCTGAGCGAAAAAGAGAGTGAAGAAGATCTGGATGGGGAAGAGGAGAACAAGCGCCAGGCGCGTGAAGTTGCCGTCGACCGACACCTCAATGGCCAACTGCCTCCAGGCAGAGCCGAGCGAGATAGTGACGATAGCCAGGGTGATGGAAACTAGAACTGTGTTTTGGAGATGAACAGGTCGCGCCTCAGGCTTGATCTCGCCACTCTCTTCGTCGATTTCGACCTCGATAACGCCAGTCTTCTCGTCATCGTCATCCTCCATACCGGAGTTCCACACGAGCTCCATGAGCTCAGACTCGATAGTCTTGGCTCGGGCCACGAGGTTGAGAGCATCATCGTCCCACACGACGAGCAGACCGTCAGCTGCTATGAAAGCAGCGAACTGATGCTTTCGTGCTCTGGGAAGATCATCGACAGTAGGCAGAATCTGCACACGAAGGCCGTTCATCAGGGGCACATCAACCGCATCAGGACTCCACTGGAGAAAGGTCTTGATGACACGGGAGTTGACAGTCATGGCACACTGCAATTCTTGTCAGCAATTGCGGTCGAAGCATGGGCCAACTCGACTTACTTGAACATTAAGAGCGGCGCACGCCATGGCAAAGGGGGAGTGACCCAGAGCGGCGGGGCAAGCCATGTAACGCCCCCTCGATTTCCGTAGCATGACGCCTTCCGCTTCACCGGAGCCATCTCCAACCCAAAGCATGGAGCACTGCTGCTGGTAAAGATAGTTGACCATGACCTCGTGTTTAATGTCATCGAGAAACATACTGCCTTGAGACTGATGCGAGCGTCCAGACAGGGACGGTGGCACCCCAGAGGACTTGGTCTGAGGCACCAGCTCCACGACGTTGGTTTCATTTGGCGGCAGACCCTTTTCGGACCCGGAAGGAGGGTGAACTGATATTGACATGCGAGGACCGGACCTTTTTGGAGCCGGCGCCGAGACTGGAACAGCCGGCGCGGCCTTGAAGTAACTTCCAATACCCATCGTGAGGGACTGCTCTGTAAGCTTGGGATGAATCCCAGCCTTGATGCCACAATAAATTCACGCAGTTCAAGTCGTATACTGCGTAGATGCTGCTGAACAATGTCGGTTTCCGGAGACTGGTGTTGAAATGCTAGACCAGATGCCAAAACGCCGACTGAGATGATGGCTCGCGGCGTGAAACAAGAAAGGGGCTGAAGACAAGGCGGTCGTACTCGGGCAGGAGGACCAGGTGTTTCGTGACCGGAGACTATCTCAGAGTCTTTCGGGTGATCGAGGGCAGCGAGTCGATGGAGTAGTGAGCGTAGGTGCTTGAGGATCGAATGGCCTGAAGCAGCTGTGTCGTCTTAGTCTTCTGTTTGTATTGCCACAATGACAGAAAAAGTAGAGAAGGGGAGTGAGAAGCTGTGGGCGTGTAAGTGAAGTACGAGGCGGAGGCGAGAGTACAGTGGCAGTCATGCGTAAAATACAACTTTCAGTGTGACTTACAAGAGATAGTGTGGTCTCCAAGCTACGACCAGGTGGTAAGGAGGGTAACTCTGTGTTTTTTCAGGAACAAGGTGAGGATGGGGAGAGGTCGAGGTTTTAGGCACACGAGGAAGTAATAGTTGTTCGGCCACGGCGCCACGGCGGCGGGTAGTGCGACGATGAGGCGGGCAACTGCGACAGAAGCAAGCCAAGAGCGGCTCATAGAAGAACGGTCTGGAGGAGCGCCCAGATGGACTTGGCGTAGGTCAGGGTCAGGGCCAGAGCCATGACCAAGCCGGAAAGACATGAGCTTAAAGATGCAAGATGCACGGCGCAGCCAGAGGAGGTGGGGGTGACGATAGACGGCTCCGGCGACACCTTGGCCACTACTACTCAGTAGCCTCTGCAGCGCACGTTTTCCTCAAGTCCCGGACAGAACGGTGCGTGTAGAAGGGTTCCATTGCCTAATTTGAACGGACAGTGTCTGAGTTACTGTGGACGATGGGCGATGGACTGGCCGATGGATCAGTCGGTGGAGTGGTGAGGGTGGGAAAGGGACGCTTCCGCAGCCGTCCGCGCCTCTCGATCGGTGGTGCCGGGGGATCTCAGGGCCTTTGGCGGGGAAGGATGTCATGGCTCAGCGGGAGGGCGAAGGGCGATGGGCCGTGGCAGTCCCTATGGCGCCGGAGACGGCGGAGGGCGATGAGATGTGAGACGGATCGTGGGTGAGCATCGTGGGTGAAGCGTGAAGCGTGAAGAGTTGGATGGTTTGGGATACAAAGTTTGAGGTTGAGTTCGAAATGGGTTTAGACGCCTTAGGCGGCTCCTGCTGTAGTCGTGCTCTAGTCGAAAGGGGGGAAAGCGCCATCGACCCGCCCCTCCTAGCCCTCCACCAAATTGCACTTGACAGGCTGGGGCTGGGGACCTAAGAGCCCATACTTTCGGTATTAAAATGGCCGAAGTTAGTTTCCGTGCTGTAAGTGAGCGAGATCCAAGACATCGTATCGTGTAAGACAATGATACCGAATATGTGGGTTATACGCTACAGCAACAGCTTGCACAGCTGTTGTTAGACAATACTGGTTGCGGCTGCAGAAACTCATAAGAACCAGTAGCTGCACTCTCTATTCTGCAGCCATCTGAAACAGAGACCACCAGCTATCTGGAAGAGACTGGGTAAGGTATCGAAGCTCCAAGATAGAACAAGGGAAGCTTGATTAGGAGCGCATGATTACTCACTATCACCACTGCGCATTCCTGACCCAAGGCCCGTCAACGTAATTAAGCTTTGCTGTGCAGAGTCCAACTGGCCATGGCTGAAGCTTCACGCCTTTCAAGTCGTTGTGCCTCTACGCCTCTACGCCTCTTCACTGTGCGAGTCCACAAGGCCTTCATTCATCCGTCTTCGCCCCAGGTCCCGCATTGAGATACATGGATACCAGAAGTCTTCTTATCATTGTCAAGTATCGCTAGCTTGGCTTTTTCGCCGCCGCAGATATCAGACTGCGTTCAGTGCGGCTTCCGGTGCTCTGCTTCTTCTGCCTTCTGCCGCCGCCTCATTCCTTGCCCTGAAATAGTCGTACTCTTGGCTCACTTACACTTCCGCCAACAATGGTAGATTTCATCACTACGTCCGCTATTACAGCCTAGACAAGCCAAAACGCCCAGAACTTCTCATTTTACCCTCGGCCGCAGCAGTCATCATGATTCATCCTCGATCAGGTGGACATGTTGAGTTGGGAACTCATACAGAGAAAGGAGTAGTGGCTTCTGATGATCCTACCTACTTATAAGGCCTTCGAAAGCATTAGAAGCTTATGGGAAACGAGAGTCCAACATGCTCGAGGCACCTTATCCTCAGATGAATCAGTCTACAATAATAAGTCCCATCTGCCTCATGGTTTCTGGATAGTCCCAAAGGGCAAGTTTGCTTACCAGTAATTCTGATGTTTTCTGTCGGCGGTATCGACGGGGTCACTCTTCGGATGCAGTCATACCCGGCCCACAGTGCTTGAGAAGCGCATTTCTCATGACTTGGAAATGTGCATCGACAGCAGTAAAACTCATCACTATTAGCTTGCCCGATACCTATGTGGAAACATGAGGTTCACATTCTTTGCGTTTCAGGTTTGTGTTGATTGCGATGATCTGAGCTGATGAACTCCAATTACACATGCCGTCTCAAATCTACTGAGATCACGTATTTTAGTAACCTATGGAGAAATTTTCATCATTATTGCGTGGGCCAGTGCCTTGACAATAAGAGTGGTGAATAGCCCAGATGCGTAGTATCACTCGATCACCGAGGAACGGTTGCTACGAACGGCAAGCCAGTTTTACCACCATGTTCTCGGAGTCTACAGGCAGCTGTCAGCCTTCGCTTGTGAATCTGGGTGAACTTCGTGGCTACGACGGGACAGATAATCTCCTATCAATGGATCATTTCACCGCAACGGCCTCCACGGAAGATGAAAAACTCCAGAAGATCCCGTTACACAGAATTATCTCCATGTAGCCTAGAGTCTTCACGCCATGTGAAGTTTAAATATGTCCACTTCGCCGCGATTCGCTGGGCCCGGGGCTGTTGGTTTCCGTTGTCGAGGCATCCAGAAGACCTGTTTGTTCGATCCCGCGCTATATTTGTTTGGAATGCAAAGGGAAACATATCGTCACCACTTTTTATCGTTTTCTCATTATCTATCGAACGTTCTGCCCGGTCTCCCCGTTCATGGCACGTGGATTGCTGAAGGAGCTCAATGAAGCGGAGACATGAATAAATTGACATCTCGCAAAGACACACCTCTCATCTGATCTCAATCATAGCCCAGAAAGATCAGTAGTTTAATTAGAAAATAATTGCCAGTATAACGCCGCCCTGCCAGGCCAAGAGACAAACAGCGACACATCCAAGTAGTTTCTCCCGCCCTGTCATCTCAGTTGCCTCATTCACCCCCATTTCTGATCTAGAATCTATAATACAGCTCTTTACCGAAGAGACCGTTGAACATGAAGGTTCGTAGCTTGGTTCTTCAGAGATCCTCGTTTCCATCGCACTGCTGCTGGATGACGACACGGCTGATCTCCATCTGCGGCTGCGTCCAAGTCGGATACCATTGATCCTGCGCTTTCCAAAAGTCCTTCTTCGCGCTAGGTGAATTATCAGCCCAGGGCTTCCCCGACTTGCTGTCCTCAAACCAGCCATTGGTGCCACCGACAGCCACATTGAGGATCAAATAAAACTCCTGGTCAAAGGGGGTGTTGTCCCTGCCCGTCTGAGTCCATGGATCAACGAGCCAGGTGCCGTTGGCGTTCACATTGGGGAAGCCACCTCGCTTCCACATCGGCTTCGGAAAGTTGGTGTACATGACCTGCAGGAGGCGACTGTTGATGTATGTAAAGAGGTACTTCTGAGACCACTCTAGACCAAAGGTGTTGAAGCCGGCGCTGTACGTTGTGTGTAGGGCCTTGCGCTTGTTATTCGTCTTCCACCAGGCATCATTGGCAGTGTCGGGGCCCCAGTGGAGAGCCGACGATGCAATGTTGTTACCGCCCTGCGCATATGTGTAATTGTTTCCGCGGGACTCGACAATGTCGATTTCTCCAGACAAAGGCCAGGGACCGTAGGTGTTCTTAACGGGCAACATCCAAATGGCGGGCCAAAGCCAGTCGCCCTCCGGAAGCTTGGCCGTGACTTGAATGCTGCCATACTTGATAGTGGCGCCCTTCTTCGTGTTAAGCCGGCCTGACTTGACGGGCGGCACAATGCTCGAATTACCTGTCGTCGTGTTCGTTGCAGCAACACAGGCCTTGAACGTATTTCCGGTACAGGTCTTGTCCTTGAGCAGGTTGATGACGTTGTTCTTCTCAATCAGTTTGGGATCCTGCAGAGTAGCCTTGATGATCAAATGCCCGTTCTCAATGTAGACATTCTCGTCACCACCTGTAGTTTGCTCAAACTCGCCATTTCTACTACTGTTAGTAACCTCAGAATACTCAAACGGGGAAGCAAAGACCTACCCAAAACCGCCGAGCTCAACCTCTTTGGTCCAAACACTACTGTCAAGGGTACCACTGCTAAAATCCTCATCCAGGACAGGGCAGTACTTGTGATGGACAACACTGTGAATACCGTCATACACCAAGAAGGCCGATGCCGCGAGACCAAGAAAAATGGCTACTATGGGCATGATCGTAACCCATTTCTCCTTAGGGTTGATCTTTTTCAGCCAGGGTTTCTCGGCTTCGCCAGGCAAACATCGTCTCGAATGAAAGTAACGGTGGCCACGCTCTTCATACTTGGTCGTGGCACTTATGTGTGACTGACTCAACGATCCCCTATAGCTCGAGGGAGGTCGCGAGTATTCCGGGTTTCGCGAGTATTCCGGGTTTCGTGAGAAATCCGGGTTTGTGAAGGGATTGCTCGCGAAAGTTGGGGGTTTTTGGACTGATTGAGTGTCAAAACGGTCGTCGTAAGGATCTTCTTCCTCCACTTCCTCCACTTCCTCCAGAGAAGCCGGACGACCAGGCGTATTGACAAAAGATGATGCTTCTGAAGGGAGAGGCGGTCCAAAAGGACCATGGCTGTCTTGGTCTTCAGAATGCATGACGAAAATGTGAATTGGGAGGGGTGAAAAGCACCGAAAGAAACGGTCCCTGAGTGCGACGGCTCCTGATCACGACTGTGCAGCTTGTACCGGAGACGAAGCTGCAGAAATGCTCTAGTTATCAAGCCCGGTAAGAGTCGTCACGCAGAGAAAAGGAAGTGAAGATCGAAGTCAAAATCTTGCAAGGGAGCTTGGGGTAGTTCAGTTCAGTCATAACGCAAGCCTCAATGCCGGATGACAACGGACGACGGGCTGGGAACGTCGAAGACCCGAAGGCCTCGCTCAATGGAGGGAAGCGGGAGCAGAAGTCGCCAAGTCACCCAGGTGACGAGACAACGCCACGATGCCATCTGAGACACCATCTGCTAAGTCCTGCCATAAACCTTGAGGTGGCTTCCAAGACCGTCCAGTGGATCCCGGTTCGTGAAAAAGCGTGTTTCCCTGCAAAAGACTCGCCAGAGTGTTGGTTCGGTGAGATGGATTGCGTATCCATTCACACCGTACCAATGAGGCGTCCTTATGCTCAGTTCAGCATTCCAGTGAAGCTCCACCAGATAACCAGGATATCGGGTAGCGCCTCCACACCCTCATGGATTCAAATCTTATTGAGAGCAGTTGTGGACAGAGTTTATTTGTAGAAACGTACTGTAGGTCCTAGGTAATCGACTCATCAAGGCCTTGACAGGGCAGGGTACTTGGTAATGTTGGCCGGGGCACAGATGAGTGAGACACTCTTAAAATAAACTGAGTAGCCGATCGAATATTGAATATCCGCATCATGCCGGATGCAACACGGTGTTATGAGAGACCAAGGGTCGTCTTCGTACGCGTCGCCGGAACGAAGCATGTAGCTCAACGCATCAGAAGCATCTGCATATGGTCTGCAAAAGCGGCAGCAGAATCAACCGGGATGGGTAAGGCCAGCAAGCAGCTTGTGGCTGAAGGGTCTTTCGGATGCCTACCCCTGCTTCTTCAGGTACCCCTGCTGCCGCTTCGGGTAACGTCTGTCATTTGCCTTAGCGTCGGGTTTCCGGATTGTGACAGCCTTCCCCGTCGAGTACGAGACCCGGATGTTGAATATCCTTGGCTATCATCGACTTGAGATAAAGAATATCAGCAGCGCCAGCTGCATATTCCAAATCTTCAACAGACTCCGATTCAGACTCCTGGGTCCGATCGACAGCTAACTTTTCAGATCTCACATCGACGGGGCCATTGCCACACTTGATCTTGCCGTGTAGTAGCTCTCTGCAGATCTTAATCAGCGGCAACCGTTCCTCAATGTTGATACCGTCATTGAAACACCAATATTGATGGCCAGTGGTTGTGTTAACTTCATAGTTCGGCTGGCTCGCGGTAACCAGTTGATCACCGCTTGATTTGACCCCGCGTAGGATTGATTGCCCGATCGCAGACCAAGCGCAATGACAGAAGACGTGCGTAATCGAAAGCAACCAACATTAACCAAATATAGGCGCCGACTCCTCATGACGCTGAAGTCAGCTTAGCACAAGCCGGCCGAATAGGTGCAGAGGAGCTTGGAACACCACCAAGGTTGAAGGATTTGATAGATCGCAGCACGGTGAAAATATTCAGGCTTTTCATGAGACGTTGAGAACGCACGCGAGGCAATGCCCTAGTACAGCATCGGTAACCCATATTTGTCTGTGACAGTTTTGGGTGCGCTAATCGAACTGCGGGTTTTGGCATTATGTCACATAGAGTGTCATAGGTGGAAGACCCGAAACGGAACATGGTAGCTGACTCGGTAGTGGTAGCCATGATGACAACAGGCGAGCGAGTATAAAGAGGTGACAGATACGAAGATCGGCTCTTGTTCAATCAGTATCAACTATCCATGGGATGCTTGCTGATATGCTTCTTGGTATGGCCATGTGCAGCCCTCCCCGGACGCAGAAGCTAGAACACCTGAGATAAGTTCTAGATGTATCTGAAACCCCAGAAAGATTCGCGATTTGAAGGCCTGTATTCGACTATGGCCATGTCAGGCCTGCGAGCGGGATCAACGTCTATTCAGCGGCCGGACCGGTAACACCCTTGGTGTGGCCGTCATCCAGTAGTTGAGCCCTTTTCTCAGCATGTCAGTCAGAGGGGTCCCTCAAGACGGCGCGTTGATATCTTCCCGTGTCAATTGATGTGCCACGACATTTGCTCAGCCGATGAGGCTCCCGAACATGAGGTTGTCCCACGAGGAGATAAAAATGGCCACCTTGAGTGACCGGATTGGGACGCGACTTGACCATATTGAGAGTGCTCAAGGCATCACGGGGTGGCCGCCCAAATAGACCGTAACAGAGTTGCTCGGCACCGGTATAGTCTTGCCACTCCAACCCATCTCAATAGCGGTATAGGCGAAGAAAAGGGCCGCCGCCCACAAGCCGGCAACGGATGTCCCGACGTCCTGGAAGGGCATGAAGGCCTGCTGCTCTGCAATTAGGTTTGCGCATCCATCAATTGATGCAACTACCTTGAATTGGCAGAGACGCATGCCAGCGCGGTGCCGTTGTGGCCGACGTGGGGTCACTTCGACATGGCTCGATCCGTGGTAGAAAGCTTGGCCAAATGCGCCTCGACTGAATGCTGGGCTTTTTGGTCCAGGCCACATGGAGATTCGCGATCAAACGTCGATAAGCAATCAGCGTCGAGGGTTTCTGTTGTTTTGGTAGTAGTTCGTGGGCATGCATGTCTCGGTTGGTGTTTATGTGAGTGGTCTAGATTCTAGAAAGAGGAGGCGAACTGCTGGAGTCGCGGTGTCTTAGGTTTTGGGTGGGACACGTCGCGCACGTGTCTTTGGTGGGTCCCACCACCCAAGATCCATCATCCATGCTAAGGGTCTAGAGTACGAATATACATGGATCATGGTTCAGGGATCTACCATCCCGCTGCCCGCCTCGGCATCACCGCCGATCCTCCAGGTTCCAGGTACCAGCCACAGGCTTTATTAGAGTTCATCTTGTCCGCTACCGGTCTGGGGTAGGAGGCTTGGCGCAGCTTACACGACCCTGGATGACCCTTCAGAGCTGGACGTTGGACCTATTCCATCGCCATGTACTGGCCCAGCCCGGGACTATCCCCCAAATGCACGGTAATTAGCGGCGTTCCATGGACAGCCGCGACTCCAGGACCCGTGGACCGTGGTCCAGCCAGGCCCTGCTTGATCTGTCAGAGTCTAGAGATCCCCGGAGCCGGCATATGAGGCGATATGGAGATCATATGGCTGTACGACTCTAGCTTCGTACGAGAATATTTATTCCCTACCGTTGCCCTATGGCCCCGATCGATGGTCCCCTTCGATTTTCCCCAGTTCAAGCAGTCACCTAGTTCACACCAGTCTTGTTTCCTGGGGCCATTTGCCACTGAAGGCGGATCAGAATAGCCTCCTTGCGCCACGTCTATTCTATCTCTGCCTGTCTACAGGTTGATCTGTTAAGGCAGCGGGTCAGCAACAGGCCGCAAGCAGCAAAGCTCTAGTCTCGACCACACTCTCGTTCATCTCAACCACGTCGCCAAGCCACCTTCGTTTCTACTTTCTCTTCTCCGGTCTGACTCGGTTTATTTCTTGGATTTCATTCTTCTTTTTTTTTGGAGCGCAAAGATACCACGTGACTTATTTTACTGCAACAACATACTCGCCGTCATCGCGTACAACAATGTTGCTCTTCAAACTGCTTCTCAGCTTGAGCAGTATCATATCATTCGCATTCGCCGACACCAACCCACAAGATGCGTATCTTGACCTCGGGACCGTTCTATCCAACCACAAAAACCTCACCATCTACTACAAGTTACTGCAGGTATGTTTCACACGCTTATTTACCGATAGTCAGATCAGTCTCTAACCACCGATCCAGAAATATCCCGATATCCTCCTCCAATTGCCAAGTTACAACGGCGTCACCGTAAGTGTCCTTATTGCTGTCCTCATCATTGGCCTTCGTTGACTCTTTATAGATCATTGCCCCGACTGACCACGCCTTCCGGAGGATCAACTACACGTCTCTGCACCATATCTGGGATCCCAACAACCACGAGGTTACCGTGCCTCTTCTCCAATATCACATTCTCCAAGGGACTGTCGCTACGAATGCCATTATTCCGGGCCCAAGTCTAGTCAAGCCCACGCTCTTGCACAACTCCAACTACACCAACGTAACCTCCGGCCAGAACATTCTCGTTTCCAAGCAACCAGATAATTCCGTTGTCTTCACCACGAGCATGGGCACTCGCTGCGCTCTGGTCGAGGCTGATATTCAGTTCCAGGGCGGCCTCATTCAAGTCGTCGACAACCTTTTGCTTCCCCCGGCGCGTCTTAGAGAAACTGCCCAGTCCTTCAACGTCACTTCTTTCCTCGGCGGCCTCTATGCCTCCAAACTTTTGCCAAAGGTTGCGAATGCCCAGAACGTCACCATCTTCGCCCCCAAGAACGAGTTTGTCAAGTTGGTCGGCGGCAATTTCAAGAACATGACTTCACAACAATTATCCCGTCTCATGTCGTATCATGTCGTCCCCAACCAAGTCCTCGTTTCCTCGGATCTTAAAAACGGTACTTGGCTCGAGACGATGGCAATGGACGCCTCAGGTTCCAAACCTGAACCAATTCTCGTTCGACAGGATGGCAACTTCGTGTACATCAACTCTGCACAAATGCTGCAGTCCGACATTCTCATCGCCAACGGAATCATGCATATCATCTCCAATGTCCTGAGTCCAGAAGCCGTCGCCGCAGTACCAAACCCAAAACTATTCACACAGGCACCAGTCTTCGCGGTGACTTCGGTCAAGCAAATACCCTGGACATCGGCCATTCCCTGCACCATCAGCTGCCCTGTACACACGCGCAACATCACTTACCACAACGCAACGGCAGAGGCAACGGCTGAGCCCACTGAAACTTTCGAGCCTACTACTTCTGTTCATTCGAAATCCAGTCATGGCGGTGCAGTTGCAGCTATGGCCACGGGCGCACACTTCGCCGGTGCTGCTCTCGGCATGATGGGTGTTGGAGCTGGAATGGTGTGGCTGTAGTGTTGGCGCCACGCGAGTCAGTCCCTTTCTTGGAGTTGGTGGTCATACAGGACATGTCAATGCCCGGTGCAAAAGTGATTATGCTTGTCGAATTGCCTACAGGCATCTTGAATCATGATTAGATTTGCCATCATGACGCACACTATTTAGCAATATTTGAATATTATCATTTTCACAGACAACATCTGTTTCAATGTGAGAGCATTATCAAAGTGTCTAACAAATGACGATGGGGCGTTGCTGTGGCAGATGAGCAGCAATGTCTCAGCGTCAATGTCCAAGTGTCCAGAGACACGCGGTGAAATATGAAACCTATGAGTATGGCAGATTGTTTGATGGCTCGATATCGCGCTTAAGGCTGTAACGCAAAACACGGCCACCTCATTTTCTTTTACATTGCTATCAGACACAGATAATATTGGACATGCTCTATTTTTTTACGTCTGATTACGCAGCAGGCGGTTCAAAAAGCATTTCACCCAGAATAGCTTCGAATGCACGCGCTCAGATCATTAGGACTTCCACCCACTAATGAATATATTAAGGTACCTGAGTTAATTGATGCGTATTTATCCTAAGGCTATCGCATTTAAAGTGAATGGGTGCTCAGGTGGTACTGGTGCATATTTCTGTTGCATCGCTTTGTCGTCCAGGGTAGTTCATACGGTACTTTCCACAGAGACTGGGAACATGAACGTACGCGTACGATTTACTTACATCCATGGATAGGATACCGGATGAAGAAAACGCATTGAAATCACTCTCCTAACAACAACCTGGGTTTTAGGTAGAGATTTTAGGCTATAAATCCACATGGTAGGCAAGATACAAGGGTATAGTTAGGGGATCTTATGTTAGGCAGACGAAGATTTTAATGAATGCTGGACCTGGCACGTTCGTCAAGTATCTTAGTTTTGCGGTCCTCAACTAGGTGTATCTCCAATCAAAGAAGGTCATAAGTATGGATGATATGACTCGAGTGGATTATTGTGGAAGAGTACCCATATAAAACAATGTCCGTGATATTTGAAGCTTTACATGCTTGGGGGTTTAGGAGCTGGACGACAGGTCAAGAAACAACCAATCTCAGAGTTACGAAACGAAGCGTGGGTATAAAATAGGTAAGTAGCCAAGTATTTCTACTCAAACTTCATCTGAAGGTAAATACTAGTATGGGAGACTTGAATTAGTACCTGGACAAGAACCAGATATCGCCGTTAACGCCGCCCTTTCATGTTTATGCATTATGCTGCCGTCGCAGTCAACGCTAAAGAAACACACGGCGACCAACATTAGCCCCCATTGAACAGTACATGATGAATTGTAAGAGAGCAAAATGATGCAGGGATACCCATTGCCAGATGCCAAGTACCATTTCCCCCCGAGACTCGACCGCAGCGGCCCCCGGTTGCCTCATCACCACCGGGCCAAACACCATGATACCCGCATACCCCCAGCCTAGAACCATGCATGGGCCCCGTCAATCCTGGGTCTTTTCGGCACCAGCCCATGAGAGTGGCGGGCTAGGCCAGACTTCACATCATAGGACTTCGATGTCCGTTATCGTAAGAGTTCAGGGGTAAGCATCGCGAGACATGTGATGCCTGCTGCTGATAGGATGTAAGAAAGGCTCGGGTAAGTAGACGGCCGATACGTGCTACCGAGAGGAAGATCGTGGGGACCACGAACCTGGTGTGTGGAGGACTTGGCGGCGGTTCTGGCTGGGGAGGCCGGGGGACACGGGGCCCTCCTGGCGGAGTTGGTGGAGGGTCAGGGTCCTGCGGCTCGAGAGCATACTTTTGAATAAGTGGTTTCCCGGATCTCATAGCTCCGGTGAATGTATGATTTTATGCAGGACATTGAGATGATGAAAAGCTGGCGGAAGCGGCGCCTACTGCTCAAGATATACTGCGCAGTGAGGGCCCCGTTGGCCGGCAAAATGGCTCGCACGACGTATAATCAGAATGAAGCTCATAGCGGCCTCTCGCATCCGCAAGAAGCCACGATACTACGATGCCATGACGCTCGACCGAGATGCCTGTAAGTCAAGGCCTCCCGCATGGCAGTTTCTTCTTGATATGGTGATCCTTATCGCCCCCGCCCCTTGATGTAGCCCCACGGTCCGCCTTGTTCTCAAGGAAGAGTTCCGGAACTTTCTAGTCGAGTCCGCCGGTGGGGTCCAAGAACGTGGTAATTGTGTTGTCCGCAAAGGGACGGGATGTGATAGTGCAGATATCCCCTTACGCTTCGGCTAGATGACGTTGTGCTGCATCGACACAGCTGTCACACAATTTCCTGCTGTTTCCGAGCTGAGCTTGATTCTCGAAGCTGTGGTAGCATTTCGCGAAGCTTCGCAAAGCTTCGCATGTGGTCAGGGATGTTTGTGGAATACATGAGGGCAAGGGCGTGGCAGAATATCAGGGTAATATCAGCTACGAGCCCTAAGTCAAGTGTTATCCGTCCCATATTCCCGTAGGACGTGAAAAGTCTGCCTCTGGTGAGCCCGTACATGACGCCAAATAAGTCAACGACATTCATTTGAAAGAGCCAGGTGATACTCGCTGAGCTTGTCGTACCATACAGTGTCTCCGAAGCCCTTGACCGAACTGATTACTATTCACGGAGGCCCTTGACTGAACTGATCAGGTTTCATGGAAGCCGAGAATAGACCGAGCTACTGTGACCTTGGTGGCGAGAGGTTAATTCTCAAGTTCATTGAAACCGGTGTTTAGGGGAGGGGTCGCAATGACTCTGTGACAACCAAGGGAGCTGCCGTTGTCGACTCGCAGGACTTCACTACTACCATGCAGATACATCACATGGCAGGATACTTATGTTTGGGCAGAAATACCGAGGCCATAAAGTGCAGTTAGACATGGAACATGGCCGCTTACTTGTCCAACTTCGGTCACGTACTCAAGGTAGGTATTAAAGGAGAAGTCCTCGGTGGTACCGTGCTAAGGCGTTATTCTAGGTAAAATAAGTGAGAAGTGGCAAACGTCAAAGCGGCAGAGGCGAGATGCCGCAAATTTTCAAGACTGAAGAAATCGTCCAGGTTCATCGTGATTGAGCTAGTAGTCATTGCATCCGTCGGGGATGTGTCTTCGGCGGTAATCTTTTGGGTGAGAGACCCGAGTTCCTGGGCTGCGGCCTTCCAGGTACGTACTGACGATGGGCTGGCGCCAGGGTCAGCTCGTCAGCATGGCATCCCTGTTTGACAGGCACGTCGAAAACTGCTAAGCCAGTGAATCTGGGGGATTGATGTGCCCGTACGGGCATGTGATGTGCCGTAGGATACCATCAGCCCAATATGTGAAACCGGGCACGCGGAAGACATGAGGTCATGCTACTTGTGAACTACATGTTGTACGTCGCTGCGAAATACTGCAAGAAAACGATACCACCTGACCCTTGAGGTAGATACTAGATAGATAGGTAGCTGCCTACAGCATGGCTGGCGTCAAAGTGCGAAAGGTTGGCATCGAGGCATGAGCTTGAGCTTGAACTCTGGAACATGAACATACAGATACTACAGTAAAGCACCCCACATCTCGTCTTGATCGGCTATTTTAGACCCTAGGTAGTGAATGAACGAGATCTAGTAGGAGTGACTCGATACTCTGGACCCTTTATACAGCCTACTGTAAGGCAGCCATTATGTACACTTGTGCTGGGGCTATGGGGCCAGCTGCGATGGAGACTGAGGTCAAGTAATGCACAAAGACTAACATCACTCACGTCTGTTTACCGTTGGACCAGCCAGGACGGAGCAGGCATCCCTTGTCTTGCTTGTCTTGAACTCGATCCATGAAGACATGTACGAGAGTCTCCGGACTAGTACCGCCATTAGACGTACTGGAAGACTCCATATGTCCGAGCATACAACACTGACACATAAGTTTGTACCGATAGCACGTACCATGTACAGTCAACGAGCGGATCCAACACTTGATCTCGAGCCCAAGACTCCACAAAACCAGGCGAAACGGCACGCAGAACGGCGATACTGAGACGGAAGACATCATGATATAAGGATTAGTCATTGCTAACCAGTGTAATATCAAGCATTTCATATTCATCGACCATAATCCGGCCAGCCGTTAGCTCCTTGGCGATTTTGATGTAGAACTGCAACCGTAACATAGTCGTAAGTCAAAAATCTTACAAGACACCGCAAATGTCCTGCGTTTTCCGTTGAACGCCATCCAGACCTATCATACATCATAGCATAAGCCTCCCCGTCGTGTCCTGGTATCCGCTGGAGAATCACGTTCTATCATCCACATGGCCGTCGCTGATTCGACTCACGCCGCGATGTCCACCTACGCCGTCACCTTGACGGCCGCCTCCTCCTCGTCGCCGCGGGGGAGCAGGAGATCGAGAGCGTGATCTGGACGAATATGAGTTGTTGGAACGACTGCGATATCGACTGCCGCCACCTCGCGAGGGCGCTGGGCCCCCTGGCGACCTCGACGGGGAACGAGATCCGGGGCGGTAAACGTCCGACCTAGGGCCGAACCGTCCGGCGGGCGACATGCGACGTCTTCCACCCCCACCGGCTTGGTGTGGACCACCTCCGGCGGGGAGTCCGGGAGGGAGTCCACGTGGGCCCGCGAAGGGGATTCTGGGATCGATATTTGCGCCGCGTCTAGCGGTTGGGGGGGCGTTGGAGAGTTTGCGCCTGGGAAGCACTATCGACACGTTGATGGTGGCACCATCGACTTGCGCCTCGTGCATGTGTGCGATTGCTGCCTCAGCATCCGCCTCGTGATCGAAAAGAATATAGGCCGTGCCCCGATTGCTGCCGTCTATTCCAAACCTGTTAATGTATATCCAGTGGAAGTTCTGAGCCAGGCCACCTTACTGGTCCTGTTGATGGGAAGATCCAAGTCCTTGACGTGGCCAAACTGGCCAAAGATCTCGTAGAGGTGGTCCTCGTTGATGTTCTTAGACAAGCGCTCCACAACTATCTGTCGCGATTATGTTAGCTTTTGACTACGCGCCACGGTTCCAGGGGAGCTATAGCCTACCTTGGTGCTCTTCATCACGGGAGTCGCGCTACGGCCTCTTTCTTCTCGATCGCGGCCATGACTCCGGCTGGGGCTTCCACTCCGGAAGCGACCGTTGCGACGCGTGGGGGGTGAAGGCGATCGGGTTGGTGAGCGCGAGTCGAAACGGCGTCGGCGCTCGGGGGAACGCGAATAATCCGATCGTGAGGTTGGCGAGCGCGTACGCGACCGGTAGCGGTCACGCGAAGGAGATCGTGATGCCATGTTTGTGAGGTCTAAGGTAGGTTACTGTAGTTGTCGCAATATTGAAGTTGGAGAAGATATCAAAGCGCACCTACGGTTACGTACCTAGGGTGGAGCCGTGTCGGGTGGTCACGTGCGACCTGCTTCCTTCATTGCTTGCACGATGTCTCGATTCTGCTGTCATCAAACAAAGACCCCGAACCCGAGGCTTTGTCGCAAACAATTTTCGCTATCGCAATTCAGCATCAACCTACTTTGGGATATGTGCAAACGTGACACTACTTACGATATACTAGCAAGCGAAATCAGCTCAAAGTACAAAGATGGCTGTCTAATCCCTTCTTCATCAATGGGAAGCATGATAGGTAACAATGAGAGGTTCAACAAGGCTTACGACGGATGAAGCTACTACCTTGATCTATTTGATGAAGTTTTCCTTAATAGCCCTTCAAGCTAAGTAATCTAGTAACTTTCTGTCTAACAATACTGCAATCTGAAAGCTGAACCAAAGACCAGTTGATGTCGAGTTATGTACGAACCTCAGTACGATACTACTTGCGACAACCATCCCCAAACCAATGTCCTCGAGCGTTTCATGGCCTTTAGCAGTGCCACTTGTCAACCGCGTCAGGCCTAGCCCATCTCCATTGTTAGATAGGAATTTGACACCTCAGCGAAGATCACCCCCAGCAAAGGGACGGAGCCGGTTGACCTTCAAAATAGCATTGTCATACCAAGTGCTGTCCTCAGAGGACCTCTGGTCACTGCTTTCGCTAGGCTTCGGTTCCGACGGGACGACCTTAGGAGGCAGGATCTCGGCCTCGACGAGGGCAGAACCAGTAGTAGTAAGGACGCGGCCACGGATATCAATAGCTTCGGCTGTGACACCAGTGAGCTTTTTGCCAGTAACTAGCAGACTTGTCTCGAAGCTGGAGCGCTTGACCTCGCCGAGGAAGTCGCGTGAGCCATATTCATCAGTCACGGCGTAGAAGCGCCACACTGCAGTCTCCGTGTCGCCGTTCCAAGACACGTAAACGATCGTTCCATGTTCGCCCTCGAGGGCCACGATAGCGGGAACCTCGTTGGGCAAGCCAGTCCAGTTGTATCGGAAAGCACGATAATTCTCAGCTCCAAGGTCCAAGTAATCAGAGTCGACGTAGGCGTGGAAGACTGGGGTGCCGTCGGCGGTGAACTCGGTCAAGGCACCTTCAGAACCCCAGTTGACAAGGACGTTGCCGCCGGGCAGGACCTGCGTACTACCCTGTGACTTGGACGAAAGGTCGTCAGGAGGAAAATAGGCGGCCACAAGCTCAGCGGTCCACGAAGTCGTGTTCAGGTGGAGGATCTTGCCGCTGCTGGTGGGAGCTGTGTGGACCTCAGACCCGCCGCTGTGCTCGGTGCCATGTGCGCTGTTATCGTACAGACTGATGACTTCCACATCGTCGTGCTGCTCCAACCAGCGGGCATGGTGCTGGAAGCAGAACTCAGTTCCGTTGGCCATGTCAAAGTCGGAGCGCTTGCCGTTGAGGCGCCAAATGATGGAGCCATCGGTGCCGTTGATTTTGTGAACAGCGCAAGCGTCGCGGGCAGAGATGAGGTAGTTGCCGTCGGAATCCTTGTCAACACTGTTGATGTGGAAATAATCCCAAGCGTCGGAGCTATTATAACCAGAACCAGCTTGGCCAGGGTTGATAGGCAACACGGCTTCTTGGGGGTGTGTAAGTAAAGATTGGAAAGCTTATGACAAGACAGATATATGGCACTTACCATCAGGCTGGACGTGATCCAAGCTGGACCATTCGAAGAGGAGTTCGCCGGTAGCGATATCAAGTTCTAGTGGGGTCGTCAGCAATACGCCTCCAGATACAGGAACAAGTTGCATCGCTAACCTTGAATAATGGCATTCACGATCCACTGCTGCTCTGGGCTGGCACCCCACTGGGTGAGGTCGCGAGGAACCGGCTGGTAGATCTGGATGAGACCAGTCTCCTCGTTGACGATATGGAACTCATGTTTGTCAACCAGCTTGTGGTTTCCGGCACGCAGCTCACGAATCGTCTCGTAATGCTGGTCCACGAAGGTGATATGGCCATGACCGTGACCATAACCAGCATTATGGTCGCCTTCGAAACTAAAGAGAACATCCTTGCCTCTCCAGCGACCGGCTTGAAAGTTGGTCGACCAGATGCTATAGATTCCATAGCCCGACCAAACCAAGTCGCCGTTATCCCGGAAGATATACGGGCCAGCCTGACGAGGGCCATGCTGCTCGGTGGGCGTGTCTGGAAAGCCTGCGAACGGCGCGATGAAGAGGTACCCCGGCTCGACATCATCCGTCGCAGGCATAGTGATGTTGAGACGCGGCACCGCCAGATCGGAACGAGAGCGATATTGCCAGTCGGCCGCGACGAGTGGCATGAGAACCGACGCAGCAGCGGCGAGGCTAGGGATGAACGACTTCATGATGAAGTGTGCAAGCGGTTCTAGCAGCGTCAGCGGCCCGGGTCTCCATCCTTTCCAAGAATAGGTACATTCACCTTGGGATGGACTACAAGCCCTAAACAAATTTCCAACACGGCCGAATTCCTTTGTCGAGTGTATGAGCGATTTCGATGAAGATGTTCAGGTTGCAAGAAAGCACTTGGAGATGTGCACAAGTTTGGAACAGGCATGGCAGCTTGATATGGACAAGTGAGGCGACATTCGAGATAGGGCTTGCTAGCACGTCATCAAGTTGAGAACTCACGAGGTCCCTTGAAAGAGAGCTACACAGGGACGAGGCGCGTTACAAGCCATTGCGTGATAGCAGCGGTTTACGGCCCATCGCTTGAGCTGCGTTCTCACCACGGAGCTTCGGTATGTTGCCGAAGCAGCGAAGCTCTTCGTGGATTTCGACCTGACAACTCTTATTATTTGGTCTGAAATCCAATGACGCCTCAAGTCAGTCTCTTGACAGCCTAGTTACTGGGCTGTCAACATTTACACGATTTATTGCTCTCATCTTGAAGCTCCATATTCAATCTCAGTCGGAGCCCTTTCGACCGCTGGACCATGAAACCGGGAGTCGCAAATATCGTTCCCCGCTCATCAGCATATTGCGAACAGGGGATATGATGCTTAGCGAAGGCCATGTACCGGTACGTATCTGAAGTACTTGGACTGGAAGGCTGATAAGTATGGTTCCGATCATGGACACCTAGGTTGGTCCTTGCAGCAGGTTGATCCAGCGTAGCATTTACGCCGCGAACCGACAGACAACGTCAGGGATAAGCCGGACGCATTTCTTCATCAATCCCGCCATGAAATGACTACAGCACTGTGACATTGCGTGTTCAGGGCACTGCTTTTCTTACGGGGCTTCTCAATGGCATTGTGTGACTGTGCTGTTTCCCCTGTACGATCTCCATCTTAGACCAAAAGACGTGATACTCCGCCCAGATTCCGACACACACACTTCTAATTGAACAGAATATCGATCATCGGGTCGACGTCACATTGACAGTGGTTGCACACTGCGAACCTGAGGGGTTTTCTCTTCCCAACGGAACCCCGGCCGATGTGCCGTTGATTAATGGATCGCCAAGTCTGCTGGCAGTCAGTCTTTTCAGCCCTAACGGCCAAACAGCAGTCACGGAATCGCATACTTCAGCACACATTGACAAGGCTCCCTGCGTTAATTTTGTCAATGGTCTCATTTCAATATCGTTCTATTGTTGCTGTTCAATAATCATAGGTCCAGACCAGTCACCAGACCTCTTTAACATGCGTAACCCAGCCTTGGGCGTCGCTGCGAAGGCCGAGCAAAGCCATCAGCATCAGACGCACAGTCACAGCCATAGCCCCCGGCTCATGGATGCCGAATCCCAGTCAGTCAGTCCCGACAGCCATACTGGTATTGACACTGAAACGGTCGGGGACTCGGAGCCTCGCGAAGACCAGCCTTTGCTGCGTGCTCCTGATGAGGATTCGTGGCGCCCTCCGAGAGGCTTCGTCTGGATCCAGATGGCTATCATGTCCAATGTCTTCCTCTACGGCTTCGACAGCACCATCACGGCCACTACCTACGCCGTCATCAGCTCCGAGTTCGACGCCGCCAACACGGCCTCCTGGCTGACGACTTCGTACCTCGTCACAAGCACTGCCTTTCAGCCGCTTTATGGACGAGTCTCGGACATATTTGGACGCCGTCTGTGCTTCTTCATCTCCACCATCACCTTCGCCATCGGCTGTTTAGGCTGTGGCGTTGCCCGCAATGTCATCTTTCTCAACTGTATGCGCGCCTTGACTGGCTTTGGTGGAGGAGGCCTGATGACCATGGGTGAGTGACACTGATCTGTATCTGTCAACTGAGACGCTGACATGGGTACAAGCAACAATTGTGAACTCAGACATGATCCCCTTTCGCAGGAGAGGCATGTACCAAGCCCTGCAGAATGGCATTTATGGATTTGGTGCTATATCCGGAGCTTCCTTTGGAGGCACAGTTGCCGACCAAATTGGTTGGCGATGGTGTTTTCTCCTCCAGGTCCCCCTTTCCATCATCGCCTTGGTTATCGGCTACCTCGTGGTGAAGAACCAACCAAGGGGCTTCTCTCTAGATGGCGGATTCAGTGCTGTCTGGAAGAGGATTGACGTCTCGGGTTCCTTGATGCTCGTTGTGGCTGTCTCAGTTCAACTCATCGGCCTCAGCTTGGGCGGCAACGAACTGCCCTGGACCAGTCCTTGGGTAATCGGGTCCTTGATTGGGAGCACCGGTCTCTTTGCCACGTTCCTGTGGATTGAGGCCAAGACACCTGCGATTCCGGTAATTCCACTACGCATGCTTCAGGGGAGACTACCCATTGCTACTCAGCTTAGCAATGTCTGTGCTGGAATGGCCGCGTACGGAGTGAGCATCACAAAGTCTTCTCAAGGCAAACCCTGCTTACTCGTGGGCCTAGTATCTCTTCATGCTCCCCCTGTTCTTCCAAGTAGTGCTATTGGACTCAGCCACCAAGGCGGGTGCGCGTCTTGCGATCCCGTCGCTGGCTACGCCTATAGGGGGCGTTATTGCCGGTATTGTCATGTCTCGATGGGGCAGACTTACGGCTTTAGTTCGCACCGGAGCCATCTTCATGGTCATCGGAAATGCCTTGGTCACATCGCTCAGTTTCAAAGACTCTACATGGAAGTATTACGTCTATGTGTTTCCAGCCAACCTCGGTCAGGGCATCATATACCCTGGCATTCTATTCACATCACTTGCTTCGTTTGATCATGCCGGTAATTCAGCTCATATGTTGCTCTAGCAACATCACCCCTGAGAAAAGCAGCAGGAATACTGACAAACATGTTTACAGACCATGCCGTTACGGCCTCGACCGTTTACCTCATACGTTCTCTAGGTACAGTGTGGGGCGTTTCCGTCACCTCTGCCATCGTGCAAACCACGCTCAGCGTCCGCTTGCCGGACGCTTTGGGCGAGATACCAGATAAATGGAGAGTACGCCCCTATTCCCTTTTCGCGTGATGTTGCATGGACGTAATTGGTTGCTGGGTTGCTGATCAGTATAACTCTAGGTCATCAACCAGATCCGACACTCTGTCGATTCTATCCGCCATCTTCCACCTGATGTGCAGCTCAAGGCCCGCCTTGTTTACTACGATGGACTAAGATATGCTTTCGGCGCATCGACTGCTGTGGCCGGATTGTCCATCATCGCTGCTTTGCTCATAACTTCGCGTGGGTTACGAACCACTCACAAGTAAAGGTGGACAGCCACTCGGTCAAGTGTTAAGGGACACGCATAAGCTACTAAAGTTCACAATCTATCAACAACTGGATGTGCTACTCTCAGGCGGCCAACACTTGTGTCCAAAGAGTGGACGGAAATTAGGTGGGCGCCTTTTCCTATCAACTAGGACAAGGGATCTGAGGTAAAAGAGTCGAAGATAAGAGGACTCAAGTCAGAAAGTCACGAGCAATTCGACTAGACGGCGGTTGAAATCTTAGACGCGGTGTTTTTGGAGATTCTTATAATAAATGAACACAGGATCTTCAAGCACTCTAATAAGTAGGTATCTTTACAGCTCATTCCGGTAAAAGTGCACGTAGGCAGCTGTTGTTCCAGTAAGGGGCGACACTAGTTCCCAGCACAAATATTGTTGCATCTAATGTACATCTGTTTGAAAGAAAAGGAGAACAAATCGAAGGAGTGTTTTATTCTACGTAAAAAGAACGCCCCAAATACCAGAAGTACGGATGTTCTGGTACGGCTAACGCTATGACTAGAAGTCTAAAAGTCCCCCATCGAATGCTCGGGGCGAAAAAACGACGGCGCCCAGTAACGTGCCGTTTTCAATTTCAGGAGTTTCAAACGAACGTCGAAAGCTGAAATCCTAATCTCTAAACGAAGTAGATATTTCCTCAAAAAGCAAACCCAAAGAGTGAGGCCTGCAAGCAGGTTCTGTTGAGCGGTTCGCCAGGCTCAGTGGGCGAAGCGCATATCGATGATGTGGGATTTCTCCGACTCTGGTAGGTTGACGAACTTTTTCTCGATCATACGGTTGCGCCACATATAGTAGGCCTTGGCAAGAACGAAGAGAACAATGTTGCCAACGCACATACCAACGAGGGCCCTGTTCGCGGTGTAGTCTGAAAATACAGTCAGTTGCCGAGAACTCCAATGTAGAGGACCAAAGAGCAGAGGCAGCTTACACAATGGCTTGTCGTTGTCTCGATAGATGTTCGCTGCCACGATGGATCCGATCTGGTAGGTAATATTGTACACAGCCGCGGCGACGGCGCGGCGCCCGACTGCCTTGGAGTTACGACTGACGAGACTGACGAGAATCGAGTGCGTGTACGGCAGACTGTTGATACCTGTCAACAGGGCATATCGCACCCAGGGGCTGGCATCGGGCTTGATGGCAATGAGACCGATGAAGAATGGAAGCATCCAGATGTTGCTAGAAGCAGACACAAGGAGTCGCTCGTTGAATCGTTCAGAGACCCAGCCAACGATGACCACCTGGCGTTTTGGTCAACTTCAGATACTTCGCACGAGGGGGCAGAGGGGGAAGAATTCAATGTTGGTATATCGTACGTTGATTGCGAAGAGAATGTAGCTGGGGATAGCCAGAACATTAGACTCGAACACGCTGTACCCAAGGTTTCGAAGCGTCAAGGACATGTAGTTGGCCGTTGGCTGAAACGGAATCCAGACAAAAAGACCAAGCTATGCAGATATCGTGTTAGCCACATATCCTTCGCAAAGACAGGTCGTAGAGTATAAGTGACGGGAGTGACGCACAATATAGATGGGAAGCAAGTCAGGGTCAACAATCGTCTTCAAAATGCCCTTGAAGGAGACGGCGGTTCGATTGTTCATATCGCCCTTGGTGGGATCATCACGGAGAAGCCTGTTGACCAGGATCTTCTCTTCTTCCTCAGTCCACCATTTGTTCGTGCCGTCTTTTCGCCTGAAGGCTCGCGCCGGCTCGGTGATGGATGGTGGCATGAGGAAGATAGCGGCGATGCCGACGACGACGCAGATGAGCCCTTCAATCAGGAACCTGTCATTGTGTCAGTTGCTGGTTGCTGGTTGAAGTAAGGTATATATGGAGCTCATGCGGAAGGGGTTTTCATACAGCCATTGCCATCCAGCCCAGCCTTGGACACCTCTCATCTGCAAGATGCCTCCCGCCATCAGGCTGCCATAAGTCTGCGTCAATGGAATGGCCGTGTAGAATATGCTTAGACGGATCGCCAGTTCGCTGCTCTTGTAGAAATATGACAGGTACAAGATCTAGCATTTCCATCAGCTTCAAGTGAACTCTGGTGTGAGCGCCTAGAACTCACCATCTCGGGGATGAACCCTCCCTGAGCCGCCCCCACGAACGAACGCAGGAGCCAAAAGCTCCAGCGGCTTTTCATACCCGCTTGAGCCATGCAGAGACCGCCCCAAAGTATAATCACGAAGGGAGTGTAGCGGAAGGGCCCGACTTTCTTGCTGATGAGGCCACCAGGGAGTTCCATCGCGAGGAAGCTGACAAGATAGATGGTCTGCCCGGTATTGTAGTCGTCGGTGGTAACCCCGAGATCTTTGAGTAGGTCGTCCGAGACGGCTCGGTTGATATTACGACGGACGAGATCGAGGGACGAAAACATGATCCAAACCCAGAGCATCACACGCCAGTCCAACTAGAAGAACAAGAATTTGATCAGCAACCCGATCATCATCAAGTACCCTTGAGTATACCGCCGTTTTATATCGAGCCTACGCCGTGGTTTGGTAGGCTTTGAAACCCACACGTCACATTGGGGAGGGGAAGGGGAGATATTGTAATTACTTTCCTTTTGACAAGTACTTCACCCTTGGCAGACCATGTGAACGACGGATCGAACCGGTTTCTGCACTCATATTTCGCTTTCTCGTAAATGTTCCTCCAATGTTCGGCTCGAGCGGGACTGGAGAAGATGTGTGGCTCGATGGAGCCGTAATGCGCGCCCGTCGAAGGAAGCTCCTCGACGGTTTGGCCACCCAGGTCACTGAGGGTTGACTGCGCGGCAGAGCCATCGCTCGGGGTATTCTTCGACTCGTCGGTATATTTCATTTTGATCAAGTGGTCGTCTTCGTTTGGTGAACGACGAGGTTGCTTCCAATAAGACTTGCGTTTAGAGAGTAATGGGCAATACAGGGTTTGGTCCAAGAGGCAAGACGGACGCTCCACGATTACTTCCATGGGGTTTTGTAAGAATTCCCAACTACAATCAACCTGCACCGGCCGATCCTTGCCAGGTGCACATCCCGACCTCTGGTGTCATTGAATAGTGACGTGCTTGGCCTCATCCTGTCGTGCTGGCTCTCATCGAAGCATATTAGAACCTTGATCCACAAGAGTAACACAGCGTCAACAAGACAAGCAGTCTCGGGCAAGTACCGTTTGTACTGATACATGAAGCACAGATGGAGGTGGGTGTCGAAAGAGTGGTTCTGCTGCTGCTTGAGGTCTTGCATCATCCGTCTCCGAAGCTCGCCATCCGCTAAGACACAAAGACCACCACCAACACTCGCTACAATCTACAAGGGGTTTGATCTCTTGTTGCCGCGAGCAAAATACCCCTATGTAGGAATCAGTATTCCTGAAGCTAACTTATAAAAGGAGGGTTTCTAGAAAGGGTCGTATGCAACTTTGTCGCGAAACTCTGGCGGACAAATATCTTATCTTCTGTTCCAGGTAGAACAAACAAGGCACTCTCCAATATTCATTCAACCGAGACACATGCTTTCATATATTAGAGCAATCACCATTTCGATAGTAAGGTCTCTGACAAGTCAAAAATGATGTCTTTTAGACTATTCTAGTGTTCTTTACATATGCTGCGCTTTAATATGACTAGCAGGTAAATAAACAGACATCAGTTTACTTGAGAGCATAGTGAACCGGAGGTCAGCAAAGCAATCGAGAGATGGAATACTAGAAGTATTAAAAATTAAGCAAAGACTAAAGTCGAGGCTGTTTAGTTGGATAGTCGCCTGACCGCCTTTAAAAAAAAAAGAGTTACAACTCTTGATACGCATTAGAGAGACAGTGAGATTGGGGGAAAAAAACAGTTGCATACACAAGCGACTGGGCAAAAAGTGTGATTTCGCCCGGGCTTGAACCGGGGACCTTCTCGGTGTTAACGAGGTGCCATAAACCAACTAGACCACGAAACCATCTTTGGATGATAACCGTGCTCAATTATGGTATTATATTAGCACCCCGCTGGGCCACTGCGCAGCCCAGTGCACTATTGTACACTCAGGGGGAGCTCGCTCTGCTACTGCAAAGGGACCACTGTATGGTTACAAGGTTTTATCCTAATTCAAGTATAGAGGTGATATACTTCCATCTTCCCCTTACTGTGGGCTATTTAGGTAAGGTAAATACTCAGGCGGGTAGTAGAGATGTCTGCATCTTAGCAATCGACTGTCACGTCGGGAACTGCTACCACAGCATGCACTTAATTGAAACAAAATCGGATTATTTCTCTACCCCCCTACTATATGTCCTACTATATGTTTCTAGTGGTGATGATATTGTGAGTCATGCTCAGGTGTCTTCCAGTCCAATATTCCTTGATTAATGGTTGAACGGACTCATCCGAACTATAGAACCTTTGCACCCCGTTGTTACAGCACAAGATATAAGCTGAGACGAATGAGCTGGCAATTGTAGCGCTTTCATGATAAACAGGGCAAGTAAAGAACTGCTATCAAGCAAGAACATCAGGTAAATTCTCCATACCAGGTACTCCAAGAGTGTCGGAGCTCGATGACTGTGTCACAGTAGTCCGCGATGGAGCAGGCAAGAGTCAAGTTCATCGAGTTGTAGTCTCAACTCTAAAACAGGTAGCCAGAATCATAGCACAACCTCGACATGAATAACATCCATATGATCGAGCTTTCTAGAAGAGCTTTGTGTCGCATACCGCCGAGTCTCGTAGCTGTTTTGCTTCCCATCAGTTGTCGCCGAGGCACCTGACTCTTCAGGCTTCGCTGGCCAGCTGGTCACTAAAGCTGCCCAGCTGTCAACCACGAGGCAAGAGTACCAACTTCTCGCGTCTTTACGCGTGATGACATGCGTCGCGTTTCTTTTTCGTGTTTTCTCTCGCCTTCTCCGCCTTCGTCCATGAGACAAGCCGAGCTCCAACATCTGCCAACGCCGCAACATCAACGAGGCTGGGGCGTATATGGCCGCGCCTACAACAACGATATACTAATTTGGTTCCTGCTCGAAGGCTTCAGAGGCAGTTTATCGTACCTTTAGTCTATAATCTCTCTCTTATCGTTCCAAGGCGGCATCATGTTCTACAGTAACGAGAGTAAGCCAGTCGGCTCCTCCGCTCCTAGCTGAGACTAACTTGCTTGCAGTCCTCAACAACAGCCAGTATGGCGTTTCAACTATTTGGTACAGATGACCTTATTGCGAGACTTCACTCTGGTAATGTCTGACTGACTGACGTGAATAGGCTGGTGGCGACGGGCACGAACCAGAAAAGGATAAACAGGAAAGCCATCCAGGACGTCAACGTTCCCAAAGCGTGCGAGACCATCATCGATCCTGGCGCGCCTTTGGCCTTGCGCCTTCAAGGAAATCTGCTCTATGGCGTCTCGCGTGTGTTTGCACAGCAGTGCACCTATGTCCTTTCGGATGCAAGCAAGACCCAGTCCGACATGATGACCTTTTTTCGGATCATGAAACAAAGCGACGTCGACCCTCAGGCAGGCAAAGCAAAGTGAGTCTCTTTGAATCATTGTTCCTAGGTGCCACTTCTAACAGATGAAAGACGGCACCAAATCACGCTCCAAGACGACCCGAATTTTGATCCCCTGAGCATCATCATCCCAAACTTTGACTTGTTCGAATTGTTCGACAAAGACTTGCACTTCCTTCCTCCAAGTCAGGATTCCACACAAAGAATGTCGCAAATGACACCCCTTGGAGGTCCAAGTCAAGCAAGTTCCTCGTCAGGCCAGAACCCGTCTTTGTTCGGTTTCAATCTACCCGCATCGTCGCGCTCCGCAGGCAGCTACCGCCTTCCATCCGACCTTGGTCACGACGGCTCCCCGCTTGCAAATGAATTCAAGCCGCTCGACCTGATGGCCGAATTCAATCCTTTCGGAGAAGAAGACATTGGCGATTTCGACGGCATTGGCCTCAACTTTGATGCCGACGGAAATCTCATTCTCAACGAGCCAGAGCCTGAGTTACCACCACACCCGGGATCGGAAGCCCGCGACGCTCAGCTTCTCGGACAAGATATCAACATGACGGGAGTTGACGGAGCGCAGGTTTTGGACCCAGTTGGAGGCGGTAATGAAGTTGTCTTTAGCGAAGATGCGCTGCCTGATGCGGAGGCCTTTCCCAAGCGCGCAGGTGTCAAGCGTCGGCTTGACACCTCGTCAACACAGACCTCCGAAACACTTGAGAGCGAGACTGCCACAGCACATGCCCAACGAGGACGGCCACGCAAGGTTCACTCAATGTTGGACCAGAAACTGAACATTCCTCGTCCGGAATTCAACAGCTGGGTCCCGAACTATCTCGACAACATGGATGCAGCCCGCAAGAAACCTAGAACAACCAACCAGGCGCAAGCGCGGAAGAATGCTTTGGAGTTTATCTATGGCTGTGGCATCGCCGACGTTGGACTTGCTATAAAGACCATGGGCGTAGCTCATCCGTTGGCGGTGGACTTCTCTGGCGCCACCCTCATGACTCGTCTTCAGGGGCGACATCCTGAGGAGGAAGATGACAAGGAGGAGGCGGCACAGCGAGGCCGCCGTCGCAGCTCTTCTGAAGCCTTCGAAGACGAAAAAGAGGAACAGCGCCGCGTCCGACAAAAAGCTGACGAACCATCTGAGCTTGCTCGTGGTTTCGGCGACGACCTCGAGCAACTCATGCTCGCCGACGAAACTGCCCCTGAAATAGGGATGGAGGCAGTCCCAGGCATGGAAGACCACCACTCCTCCTCCATGATGCCCTGGAGTCGCCCGCCTTCCGTCGTTCCCGGCTCGTCCATCCGTGGACACGGCAGCGCCCAGAAAGGCATGCCAGCCCCGAGCCCCCTCCTCGGTCGAGGCAGTGTCGTCCGCTCCATCGAACGTCACAGCGACCTCCCGGGACTCCCTCAGGATTCCGACGACTTCGCCCAGCTCTACTCCCAGGACTCTTCTCTCGATCTTGGAGGACCAGTGGGCGGCTTCGACCTCGCCGCGGGCAATGACACACAGGCCTCCAACGCAGGCCTCGACATTGCCAGTCAGGAGTTCCTAGGCTACGCCACTGCCCTCGCTCGCGACAAGGGACACGCGCGCTTGCACGGTGGTAAACCTCGTCGATGGATCAACTTCGAGGAACTTGCCGACCCAGCAACCCACGACAAGGGTGTTGCCGCCCAGGCGTTCCTACACGTCCTCTCGCTTGCGACCAAGAACGCCGTCGCCGTCGAGCAGGAGGGCATCGAGAAGCAGCAGCCGTTTGGCGCCATCCGAATCGGCTTGAAGGTCACTCAGCATGACGATATGGAAGACGAGCTGGCTTGAGTCGCGACTCGCGACCATCGACGCTTCTAATGATCCTTTCTTTATCTTCATCCTTGGTGCGACGAATGGAAAACGACCTTCACGGGCTCTTTATATCGGTCATGGAGAATGAATTCGGGATTTGGGATCGGAAAATCTGGCGCACGCTGTTTATCTGCGATTTGCGATGCATTATCTGGGTTGCCATCGTTTTGGGTTCTTCTTAAATGAGACATGTTAACGACGCATGGGAGTGGTTCTGCGTTCGCAGATCATCACACGGAGTCAGGGGATCTTACATTTGCTGGAAATCGTCATCAGGGATGAGCACATGGGCAACGGCGGGATCGAGATATCGGTGCAAGCAGCAAGGCTTTCATAAAGTTTGATGTTATTATTTATTAAGGCTCCACTATTGGAGTGCATCAATCGTACGCATCCTCCTCGTCCGCGACACCCTCACGATCCGCAAACTTCATATACTCATTACCTTCATCCGCTGCAGCACTGCCAGTAACTATTTTCCAAGCTTCCTGAACATGCTCTAGTACAGAGTCGTTGAAAGCGAGATCTAGAGGGGTCAATGGAAAGGTAACCGTGTTTCCGTCTACGTTTAGTGATGGTGTACCGCTCGACTGCTCATAGTACAGCTGGAGGATGCACGGGGGAGAGTCCTCAGCAGTGTCTAATACAGCACGCAGTGAGGTTAAGGCGGCCTCGAGAATGGACTTGGAAGCAGCATCAAAGACTGTGCTAAGATAGAGAACACCTAAAGGACATGCGGTTAGCAAAATTCCTCTTCTGTTTTTGTTTGCAATAAAGGTGAAAATTCAGTTGTGTGTATCAGTTTGTCAGAGATTTCGTCGTCATTGGGATTCAGACAATGTAGATAAGTATTCGGTATGGGTATTCATCATAACACAAAGGATGGGAAGAGGTGGTAGAGCAACTTACATTGTCCTGTAGGGCATTCGCCCGTATCGCTCGAGTGTACCAGTGCATAGACTGGGGAAATCGAGGGCTCCCCTTCGTCGTTGTTGATGGATCCCGAAGGAAACGCCACCACTACCACGGCTGGCGTGGGAGAGCCCTCAACCAAAGCCTCGAAGAGTGAAGACGCATCGGTTTTGACCACGGCAGTCAGTCTGCTGATTCGGGAGCCTTCGACTGCGGCATCTTCGGAACCTTGAACCAAGAGTGGCGTCTTTACCTCCACCTCGTTGGAGAGTGTAATGTGAAGTTTTTCATGGCTCTCGTCGTTCTCAGGCTGCGCCGTCACCACGTCAGTGATGCCCGAACCGAGCATGTAGATCGCGCCTCCCACTGCGGCGGCTCGGCAACCCACTTGAGCCACCTCGGACAGGCCACCCCATTTGGGATAGACCGCGGCAAATCCGGGACCGAAGACACCCATCGATGTTAGATGCCGATTGATCGCGGTCAAGCCATCCTTGACAGAGACCCTCCCGTCCAGATTCAAGGTGAGGGTTATGATGTAGGACTGAAGAACGCTGTCGAGCTTGAACTCCGAGGCAAGGAAATCTGCCAGAGGCTCGTCGGCGTGCGCGTGCCAAACAGCGGTCTGAGAGTCTGCATCGAAATGAAGGACAAATTTGAGAAACTTCATCAACGACCGTTTTGACCGAGCGGGGATGGCTGTGTTGGAGAAGACATCTTCTCGGGTCGAGGGTATTCTGCTGAGTGAGGGCACGGGGGATATTTCCGTACCAGCCGCCTGAAAGATGTAGAAGGAACCGACGCTGAGAAACTCAATTTGTCGAAATGCCTTCGAATCGACGAGTTGCGACAATAGCTTCGACCGGGAGTGTATCAGCTGTGGCGCCAACGCCAAACTGTAAGCTCGTGGGAAAGACAGGCCTTCTGCTTCGCGCTTCACCTCGGCCGCCCCAAACAGTTGCCCTGGACTCGAAGACCGGTGCTTCTGTGCCCACTCGTCCACCTCCTGCAGACTGAAGGCAGCCTCGGGGCCGCCATAGAAGTCGTTGGGATCGACGTGAAGGATTTTCTTGCCCGAGCGAGAAAGGGCTCTTCATGCGGGGAGGCTGGGTCAGTCAGACCGACACTTGTCGACGATGGAATCCAAGCTTACAGGGCGAGAAGGGATTGTTGGAGCCCAGTGCCGCTGATCACTACATCCCACTTTGTGTCTGAGAGGGATTCCATGGTGAAGGGAGAAGAAGAAGAAGGATGGGAAGAAGATGGAAGAGGAGAAGAAAAGTAGGTTTGGGGCTGGTGGATTTGAAATGTGAGGGCGGGGCGGGGCTGGATATGGTCCGTGCGTGGCGAAGCTCCCATCAAATCTTCTCTGTCTCCGCCATCATTTCAGATTTTCTTCTTCTTCAACGTTTTCATTAACAGCCGCTCAGCCCTTCATGCAATTGTCTACGTACTTTCAACGGAACATTGTCGGGGAAGTAGTTCTTTGAACTCCTGAGCGGCAGATTGAACCTGTCTGCTGGTATCTACTGCCTTGGAAATAAAGTCTGAAAAGGTGGTTCGAATTGTAGGCACATTCTCTCACGAGATTTCGCATTTGAAAGCATGGGGAAGCCTCTGGTCCCTTTGCGCAGTGAAAATACGGACTGTGACATCTTCGTAAAGTTCTCTTGGGTATCTTTTATACACTATGACTGGATGATTGCTGAATTAAAGTCCTCCCACCTTTTGCCGGCCCAGGTGAGAAACTGCTTCGATGTTAGAAGTTGTGGGCCGAGGACTGTGCCTCCGTGCTTGGAAATGGACAGGATCTTCGTGTTTCCATCTTTGCAATCGACAACAATCGTCACGCTCTCGTCGCACATGGACTCCTCGAGTCTGTCAGGGTCGACTAGCAGCCAGAATTTGCCATCAGCAGGCCGGTCTGTCTCCTTGCCAGTGAAAACCACCGCTGTGCAGGCGATGGGGATGTTTGTGATGGTGAGGGGAATAGGGTCGCTCCGTGAGCACACGACCAGTTCCCTATCTGCGTCGTATGATGCTGGTGGTAGCTTGGTGTCTCGTAGTGCTGCCATTGTCGCCGCCCAAGCGGCATCCATCGGGTTTCCGTCAAATGAGATGAAGAAAATGTCGATGTACAGGACCCAATATGCCGCCACCAGTTTTTCTCCGCTCTGAATGTCCTGTTCATCACCTTCCATACGATCTTCGTCAACCTCTGTCGCCTCCTCTGTTGGCCGCGTATGCCATATTCGAAGTTCGTCAGGCCTGATAACTTTGGAGCTGTGGAGGAGCGAGTAGACTCGGGTGCTCAGGGTCTGTGCAAGGGTTGTGGGGGGTCCTCCTGGCAGGAATTCAGGCGCACAACCTGTCGCGAGCTCAATGTTGGGCACCAAAAGATCGTAATCTCTCAATTCTGTTTCGGTATTTGAAGCACGGAAGTTGGGAATGTTTGAGGTCAAGATGGTCTCGCCGCGAACGCCGCAGATGACAGTGGTATCGCCCATGCGCACTACAGCGCTGCCATGTGCATGCGATAGACTTGACAGGTTGACAGTCGGAGGCCTGACCTCGTTCGGAGCTCGACCATTGCTTCGGGTCGGGGGTTTGTCGTCGGACGAAGGCTCGAGGTTGGCGAGCAAGTAGGGATGAGGCGAGAGCTTGGCGAACGTGCCGCGCGAAAGTCCCAAGTCGGCAGCCATCATTTGTGGCTGAAGTGCTACTTCTCTGGGGAGAGTTGAGACGGAAATGTGCAGCTGGGATGATGCTAACGCTTTGTTTGCAGTGCGAGCCGCAAACTCGCGATTAGAAAAGTTGGCGGCGCAGCCTCGCGGGGCGGGACAGTTGAGCGGGCTTTGCTATGACCAATGGGATGGATGGCGGGGCACGAGGCTGAGTGTTGAGAACTCTCCAATTGACTGTTCAGTCAAGCATTATCCAATAGAGCCTGGAAATTGTAGATAAAGTTCTTCTAATTCTTCCAGGAGCAGTTTCCCTCGTGTATTACCGAGCAAATTTGAAACATGTATTACCACTGTTCTACGAATACTGCAACTCAAACTGTGTAGCCTAGAAACATGGTGGGTCGACGGTTTAAGACGATGTCAGTCACCTTCGTTCTGAGACACTGTAAGAGAAAAGAGAAAAGAGTCAAGAAAACCCATGAGGCTGTTTGCACATGTATCCGCAACCAATGACGCTTCGCGGTGCTGCAGGTTGGTGATTGCTACATGGTTCTCGAAGGATGGCGAACCTGATGAAGTTGGTAGCACGCACTGCATCGCACCTCAGTACCTAGCCACTACAGTCGAGGATGCGTTGTGATTAAGCATGTGCAATCCTCCGGGAGCAGCTACATTGCATTCAGGTATATGCGCGAGGCAATTATGCTGTGATTGCTGTGCAACATGGAACGGATTTGCAGCTCGATGACCGGGCCATCATGATCGGTTCTTGTCACGGTGAAGATGGAGAAGGGGCTGGGAGCTCAGATCTGCGGTTGGTGCTCCACGAGCCGGCCGCTTCGGACCGGGGCGAAGTGGCGCCGGATGCCGACCAACACATCTGCAAGTGCTCGGCACCTGTACGGAAATTACGCGTAAGGTGATCTTGAAGACCCAGCCTCGCAGCTTCACAATCACACAGTAAACAAAACAGACCATCGTCATGAAATCCTATCGGCCATCCAATACCAGACCGAGTAGGCAAGTGTCCACCGCCTTGACACAAATCTCAGGTACCATTTGGCGGAGAGCACACCACCATCATGACTCTCAAAAGAGCACAGAGGCACGGTGAAATTCCCCGGCCCCCTCTGACGAATCACAGCGCCCGTGTTACCGCCCACGCCAAGGTGTCACCGCGTCTCTCCCCGAATCATGATGGCGGACCCATCACAGAATCTGTTTCTCTGCACTGCGGCATCTCGAATGCACCGTCCGATAGCCACTGGCGGCATGGATCATCCAGGGAGCCCTCCATGAAGGCCTAGAACCCTGTTCGCATGGCCAGCTCTGCGGCCAATCCCGCGGCCTCCCCAGACGCTCATCTGCAGTCGTAGCAAGGGATCGACCAACAGCTGCTCGCCGCCATGTCCTCGGCTTGCTCGAGTTCGATGAGCACAATGACTGGTCCACAAAGCCATCGTGTTCGGAAACCTCTGCCAGCTGTGCCTCACCGTCTACTGGCAACCCACACCTTGGTAGAACTGAGTCCTCCGAGTTCCAAGTCACCTAGGCGATCTATATTGAAGCTGTTCGAAAAGATGGATGTCTTGATGTCTTCAACTTCCACTTCAAGGCCCCTAGTAAGCGCCCGCGCCACACCAAAGCGATGCCAGCCTCAACAAGCTCATTTTGCAAGCTCCCGCGCCTAGTCCCAGCTCCATTGCCGTCCTCCGCAACATCCAACCTCTGGTTAAAGCTCCTGCATGACACCAACCACGGCCCATGGACCACGGTCCACTGTGCGCACATTCCTCAACCCCGTCAGGTCTCTGCTGTGTGACGATCCACAGGCGGGGGATGGACTGCATCTTCAGACCAGCCAATATTAAAGGCCCGTCAGCCGCTGGACATTAGGACCTTCATAGCTCCCAGTTCACTTTCACACCATCTCTCCATCTTGCCAGAGCTCTTCCCTGCTCTGATTGACTGGCCGCCTGAACCGTCACCTTCGTCTGGCCGCTCCCACATGGCAAACTCGCATATCACCGCTCCGCCCCACGACCGATTCTTGTGACTATCAACGCCGCTATCACATAGACGCCGCCTACCTCTCCCCGTCCCCTGCCATCGCAGCTCTTCTGCATCTCTTCTACGTCTCTCAACGGCTAAACCCCGATCGCCCTGGCCATATATTCGGCCGCATTGCCTGTCCGAACCCCACCATCGTCCTCATTTCATCCTTCATCGCCCCATTGCCCCCATCGCCGTCCGCCAGTCCCCTCGTTGCAGACACCGGCTTAACCAATATCTACTCCTACTTGTCGCTGCTCAGTCGTTTGAGGAATCCGGAATTTCCCAATCTGACTCCTAGATTTACCTGCTTCTCCCTTCACTTCCTAGCAAGGCTCGAAGCACATTTCCAAGTCGTACAGAAAATTATCCACATTACGCAAGCATCTCGATTACCGCGACCTGTAGTTGACTTTATCTTTCCCCGCACGTCTAGTACACAAACTCGATACTTCTTCAACTCCTTGTTGATGTCGGCTTAGACGGATCACCATTGCGCATTGTCGCCGACTGTCAAGTAGCGCGAGAGCTGATCGCTGGTCGAGATGGCTCCTCACCTACAACCCCGTATCCGCGAGGCGGTTGCCGAGGCCACCAGAACATTTTCGAACCTCGTCAAACGAATCCATATTCCTCTTACACCCACGAGCCCACCAGGTCTGGTGCAAGCAAACACAGTCGATCCCTGGGACAAGTCGGGAAAATATGCGCTCGGATGGACATACTTCGCCCTGGCCCTGACGGCTTCCGTCATCGCGGTGCGAATCTGGCATTTTTGGCAGGATAAAATTCGTCAAGCCATCTATAAGCAGGAGGTCGAGGAGTACTACCAAAATATGTACAATATCGAAGCTGAATACGCCATGACTGGAGGGATGCCAACCGGGCAGACAGGTCAGCAGTTCTTCCCCGAGCCCGAGGCCGTTGCAGAGAAAGGCTTCCAGCCTAAAGCACACGCTGCCTCTGTCGGGGTAGTCAACGACACTCTAGCACTGTTTCGATGGGTATTCTACCGCCCGATTCCGGACCTCGTGTGGAGGAAACATCGCCTCACCTTCTCGTCGTTAGCCGTCCTTGCCTGTGGATTTTGCGCCCTCGCATTCGTTGTACTCTACTGCTTTCTACAGCAGCCTCTTTACTGGCAAAGCATTCAGTTTGGCTCGCCGCCGTTGGCAGTTAGATCCGGGATGATGGCAGTCGCCCTGACGCCCTGGATCGTGGCAACGAGCATGAAAGCCAACGTTCTCAGCATGTTGATCGGCATTGGTCCAGAGCGACTTAATGTCTTTCATCGATGGGCGGGCTATCTCTGCCTATTTTTATCGCTAGTCCATACTATCCCCTTTTACATCCAACCAGTATGGGACGACGGTGGTATGCAAGTGTTTCAACGGCTATTCCCTGGTGGCAGTGGTATTGTCTATGGTACCGGGATCGCCTGCTTGGTTCCTCTGATTTGGCTATGCGTCGCCTCCCTCCCCTGGATTCGCAAAGTTGCCTATGAGGCTTTCGTCATGCTCCATGTTCCAGTTGCCATCGTCTACGTCGGACTCCTTTTCTGGCACACCAAGAACTTTCTCATGTCCTGGAGCTACCTTTATGCGACTGTGGCTATTTGGGTCTTCTGCTACAGCCTTCGACTGTTTAAGCTCAACTGGACCAAGCCATGGCGCATGTCGTTTATGGTTGGTGACGAGGCTGCCATTACGTTGATGGCCGAAAACGCCATCAAGATTACCATCCCGACACAGATGCGATGGAAACCGGGGCAGTTTGTATATCTGCGCATGCCGGGGATCTCCTTCTTCGAGAACCACCCGTTCACCATTGCTTCCCTATGCAGCGACGACTTTCCATCCGAGTATGGTGAGCAGTACAGAGACTGCACCCTTGTGTTCCGACCTTTTGGCGGCTTCACGCGCAAGGTCTTGGACACAGCTGTCGAGAAAGGCCCATTCCACACGTACCGCGCATTTCTGGACGGGCCATATGGCGGCATGCGACGAGATCTGGCCGCTTTCGATACCTGCATCTTGATCGCAGGAGGAAGCGGAATTACCGCCCTGATGTCACAACTACTAAACCTTATCAAACGGATGCGAGATGGCAAAGCCATTACAAGGAAGGTCGTTGTCGTATGGGCCCTGAAACGGCTCGAGGCTATGGACTGGTTCCGGGAGGAGCTGCGCATTTGTCGAGAATCTGCACCGCCAGAGAGCGTGACTTGCAAATTCTTCGTTACGTCTGCTGTTCGGCAGCGTCCTGGTATGGAAATGACTGGCCCAGTTCAGTCTCCGAATGGGCCAGAAGGACCCCGAGCTCTGAGCCACATGTTTCACGATAAGCTGGACGGATTCGTGGCGGGCATCGCATCGAAGCGAAACTCGGCCTTGATCCAGTCCGAGGCTCAAGGCGATCCAGCACGCGAACGGGAGCTGCGTGCCGAGAATGAAGATCGAATCACTGCGTTACCGCAGCAGAAGTATCTCCAGCCGCACGCGCAGCCTCATACATACCCGCCGCCTCCTCCAGGACCGCCACCCATGAATCGCTCATCGGCAGCAGAAGATTCGCTGAGGCAGCTGGAGGGCCGTGACTATCCTGAGGACAGGAAGCCAGCCGTGGCGGACTCGGACGAGATGGTGGAGGATGGCGAGTATCAGCTCCCTCCTACGAACAAGGACCACGGCCCCTACTTCAACTACGCACCGCAATCACCGAGCAGACTACCGGCCGAGGGCATCACGACGGAAGGCGGCTTCCCTGTCCGCGCACCCGAGCTTGCCCATCTCCGGCGCCCCGAGAACCCGGAAGGGTCGAAGCCGCGCCCCACATCGACGTTCGGCCCGCCCTCCGGTTTCGACTTCGGATTTCCTCAGACACCAACAGAGTTCCAGAAGAGCTTGATGCGCTTCGCCTTCCCAGTGCCACACCAGATCGATGGCGGGTGGAGTGTTGAGTACGGTCGCCCGGATCTGGGCTACATGCTCAAGGAATGGGCCACCGGGGGTGCCGACGGGCGGGGCATTCTGGGTCGGCGAACGGCCGTGTTTGTTTGCGGACCGCCGGCGATGAGAGTTGGCGTTGCGAATACGGTGGCCAAGCTTCAGGCGGAGATCTGGGGCGACGATGAGCTGGAGGAGATCTTCCTGCACACCGAGAACTTTGCCCTATAGAGACCCAAGGTGGTATTCTGAGGGACTGTATTTCTACACGAGGCGGCTGAGCGGAACAAGATACCATGAGCGATGAGATTTAATTTATAACTATGTAGTCCGGCGCGCGAGCCCGAACTGTGTGTCGTCTATACACTTTAATTTTCCACATTTTCCTATTATCCTTGTCGTCAACATCATGCCTACCTGAACCCCTCCGGATGGACAAACATCCCCCGTCTCAGTGAGGGCCACATGCAGAAGTCGACGTGATGGTGATTGGTCATTAGCATGCCCTACTTAACAGCGTGGATCGACGAAACGTGGAGGTGTTGCGAGCTACGAGCTATGAGACACCTTGATGGCCGTCTGACGCCTTCGCGCGCGTCACCCTCTCCTCCTCTACTACGTAGGACGCGAATTAGGACGGAGTTCTCATCAAGGTTGTAAATGGCGGGGTTTACCTGCTGAATTTGTTCTTCTCCGTCTTAGAACTGACTTGATCTGTTCCCATCATTCTTTCTCCTGGCGTACATCAACAAGCTGGCTACCTATCCACCTCCCAGCGTTGCCGACTCTTACACTCGACTCAAGAACACATCGGCGGCAGTGATGACCGACTTTCAAGACCGAGATGTCGAGAAAATCGCAAAGGGCTGGTCTATTGCGATGCTATACTCGAAAGAGCGGCTAAAGCGAGTCTTCGAGCTTGAGGAAGATCAGCTTGAGAGCGCGGCTAGTGAGGGTCGTCTCGTCCTCGAGACAACGTGCCTATTCGTTCACTCGTGTGTGAAGCATGGCCAGTACAAGTTCGCTCTACTTTTCCACCCATCATTTGAAGCCATGTCGCTGACTCGTTGAGTGTAGGCTACCGCTAGAATTCTGGCGGATCCTCCACAGCGAGTATGGTATTCTGGTGTACCCCTCGGCTTTTACGGAGGATATTGATGTGCAAGGCTTGGGGACGGATGTCACCTTTACCGAGGCTTATCACGGCCACATTGGTACGTCTACGGGATACACAAGTGTGGAGTTTCACCAGAGCTAATGGTGTCGTGATAGTCATGTTTGGAAGATGCGATGGATCCAAGCATTGCCCCCGGTGTCCCTTTGAGTTTATGCAAGAACCACCTCCGGTATATGAGGCATGAGACGCAAATATAATGACGGTGGTGATGGACGGCGTATGGCAAGGATGGATTTAGACCAAGGCTTGCAAGAAAAGGGTCGGTGGCGGTTTGATGATAATAACGAGGAGTTGTTGGGGCGTTGTACAATTTCCATGCCGTAGCATCTACTTACATATGACATGGAATCAAAGTATATATACCATTTATATGGCTCTAACCTAATCAACATAGTACACATCATATGCAAGAACCATGCCATTCTGTACAACAATCATGCCTCCTTCTTCTCCTGCTGCCCCCGAACTCCATCTCGATTCGCCCTCCAAACACCCTCCTCACCCTCAAACTCCTCTCGCTTCCAGACCTCAACTCTGGCCTTGCATTCCTCCAACGCTTCCTCGCCGGCGCGCCACGCGGCCTGGCGATGCGGCGCCGACACGGCGATCAGGATACTCTCTTCGCCGATGGGCACGGTACCCAGTCGGTGAACCATGGCGATGCCCTGGAGGCCGTGCTTGGCGCGCACCGCCCGCGTGATGGCGAGCATGGTGCGCAGCGCGAGCGGGCTGTAGGACGTGTACTGCAGCTCCTTGACGGGTTTGCCGTCGAAGCTGTCTCGCGTCGTGCCTGTATTGTCGTCAGTTGATTCTTGATGGATTTCTTGGTTGTCTTGCCTGCGAAGAGGACGATGGCTCCGGCAGCGGGACTGCGGACTTGGTCCACGACGGATTGGATGTTGAGGGCATCATGGGTTATCGCGACGTGACAGCCATCGTCAGACAGTTCGAAGGATTTATCCTTGGAATTCTCCATTATAAGACTACAGAGCTTATAGGCCGGTAGATAAGTAGTAGGTATGTGAATAACGTTTATTCAACATAAGTGAACCTCGTGACTCTCGAAAGTAAGAAGACGAGGGGGCTAGTATCAAGCTTTCACTTTCAAAGTAGATGTGATTGACTGCAACCTGAAAGAAGCACCGGTCATGGAATCACCACGGTACAGGAAATGCGCTTTTACTTCTTTGTTAAAACAGCATATTATTCCTTAATTCTTCCTCTCTTCATATCAGAAATATGATTTTCTAATCTATGAGAACTCCGCGATTTCAGTGCAGTAGAGGGGTTCGCAAAGAATCAACCTGATCACCAGCAACGGAAGTTGACGACATCTGGTGACTAAGCGCAAATAGCTCCAGTACCGCCGGTACGCTGTCCAATGTTTTCCATTCCACCACGTTCGTTTCACTTCCCCCCATTCATCAAAATAGCCATCATCCTGCCTATTGGTCTACTTGAAAGAGCAGTTGCTCCCTTTTTCCCTTTCACAATTGGCGACTGTGCCAGCGGACGTCGCTATGCGCGACGATTTCCAAACACAGCTCCCCGACCGCGGGATGGATCACGAGCACAACTACCGATTGCGGCAGGGTAAAGACACAACCCGCGCCTCAGGAAGAGCTTGAACATAGAAGGACCATCATGGATGTTTTGAGCTTGACGGCTAACTTTCCTATGGGACGGAAAGACCGCTCTAGGTCTCCCTTGCAGCAAGACTTGTACGACGATCCACGGGGGAGAGACTCGCAGTATCGGGAAGACGACATGCATCACGGAATGGCCTTCGGCGACCAGCATAGCCACTGGGACGAAGGGCACGTAAGACGAGGCGGTGCGTCGCGTACTTCGAGACATCAACCTATCGACGCCCACGACTATAGAGGCATGTACGACGAAGGCCATCAAGGCCACAGCGATTATGGTCGCGAACAGTTCGGAGACGATAATCACCGAGGCGATGCTGCCCGTTACCAAGAGGGCAACGACCCGCGATCACACTCTCCATCCGGAAGCCAACAGAACCGGAGTCGATCCCATAGCCCTACCCGGGAGGCTGGAAAACCTAGCGATACGGTCATTCTCGAGGGCCTACCGTTCAGCGTATCATCGAGCGAGGTTGGTACCCTGTCGAGCTGAAGCACTATCTCAACACCGGTCGAGAACCTTTTGGACACCGAAATGAAGCCAGTGGTCCAGTCGAGTCTCTTCCGCATCCTCTTCTAATCCCGTTAGCGGGCTGCTTTCCCATGGACGTGATCGATTCATGTTCTACCACGATATGCTCGATGGACGGCCCGCTTTGTTGCTCGCAACGACTAATTGGAGAGCATACAGCTGCGAGAAAGCATTCTAAGCAACACCGTCGCCGCCGACTTTCCCTCCATCGACGTGCGCATTTCCGCTTCCCGGGGTGAGCTTCTTCCCCAAACCCCTGAGCGAACGTGCTCGTGACTAATGATGACAGGCAACCGCCGGGCATTTGTGCAGTTTCAAGAAGTTGACCATGCTGTTGTCTTCATGAAAGAGAATTTTCCAAAGCTTTTTGTCGAGTTGGCGCACTCTACTGATGACGTGCCAGACGGGAAGTTTGATGCATACATACACTACGCACGCAGTCGGGAAGGCCGGGAAGACGTCGATCTCCGTGGAGCAGGAAGCGGCAACTGGACATGTCCCACTGTAAGCAGGTTTGAATAGCTGGACCCATCAGACGACTGATCATGAATAGTGCGATTTCTCCAACTACTCGACCCGGGTAAAATGCAAAATATGCGGCGGCCCCCAGTCCAGTAGGTCGCCCTCTACACGGGAAGCTTTAAATACTAATGGCACTGTTGCAGCTTTGAACTGGCAGCAGAACTTAACCGGTGTGACGGATGCTGCCAATGTGCCTTCTCAGATTCTCGTCGTCTATCCGCTGGCCCCTTTCGTGGACGAGGACATGTTCACGGCGGACATCAAGCGGCTGGAGCTAGAGAAGGTAGAAAACAACAAGGACAACTCCAATGGAGCACCGAAACTGAAGTCGACCGCGCCCACCGGCGATACGTCGAGGTTTGGCGCTCGGCCGGGCTCGCTATATCGCACATTCCTCATGCGCGATACGAACACGGACGAGTCGTTCAAGTATGGGTTTGCTGAGTTCTGGACCCTCGAAGATGCTACCGCCGCCATGACAAAGTTTCGCATGTCACGGTTGTTCACTATCGCAGCGTGTCCGGCGACCGTGTCCACCATCCACATGGGTGTCTTCGTTCCCGAAGAGCGAGAAGTGACACAGGCGATAGAACACACTTCGTTTCATCCCCTGTTCAACCCTAACCTCCGGGTACGATACCGAGATCCACACGTTTACCCGAGTCAGAGACTCGTAACCACCCACCCTCCAGGTGCGGACAGTAATGGTAAGCAACCCGGAGACGAGACAGGCGAAGGCAAAAAGTCGAAGAAGCGGAAGGCCGATGGAAACCTCGCAGCTTCTTCGACGAAGAAGTTTGTTCCCATGGCTGGCCAGCTGGCCATGTGGCAGAGGAAGCGGGATGAACTGCGAGGACCCGGCGACAATGCACCGGGAAACGGCCAAGGAACGGCGCCTGCTACGAGCGACGAGCAGGATCGCGCACCTGTACGGATATCACTGTCGGGCAATGGAGTCGTGGGCGAAGGATCCAAGCCCAAGACCCAAGCCCCTATCAAGATCTCCCTTTCGAGTACCGCCAAGGCGAGTGTACCTCAAGCTACTCCCCATAGCGACCTTGCGCCTCTAGAGCCAGCCGGCGCGACAACCAGCTCAGAACCAGGCCAGCCGAGCCAAGAGACTGCTACCGTCTCGTACGTCGACAGGGACCGGTTGATGTGTCTGATCTGCATGCGCAAGTACAAATCAGTAGACGAGGTCAACATTCACGAAAAGTCCCGAAACCACAAGAACGCCACGGAGAACGAAGACCAGGTCCAGGCTGCCTTGCCAAGATTGGCTACGCGGGACAAGAGACTTCAGAAAAGCGCCCCGGAGAACGCAGACGATGCCGCCGCAACGGCGTCGCAGTACCGCGACCGCGCCAAGGAGCGACGGCAGGCGTACAACCAGCCCACCAAGCCCTC